>LR137545.1:2399-14975 GCA_900659605.1 Tisbe holothuriae | reverse complement strand
TCCTTAAAGTGCTTCGCGAACGACTCGTCGCTGGAAAAGGAAATCTCACAGACCCGGCAGGTGTGCGATAACGATGACGGGGTATTGCTCGGTTTCGGCCGTTTTCTGGGAGATGCCTGAAGTTAAATCAGCTTTAATACGTATATTCTGCAATCAAAAACTTAAAAGTTGCTCACGGCATTGTTTTTTGGTTTTATGGCATTTATTGCGGTCGTCTGACTAGTCGTTGCATGCTTCCCCAACATATGGCGCAGAACCTTGCCATAATCTGTAAACTTCATCTTGGGACAGCGGGCGCAATAGAAGCTCCCAGGTCGAACGCCCTTCCCACGCTCTGCCTTGTTTGCAAGGCCAGTCCGGATCTCCAACGCATGCTTGGCGTCAACCAGAGATACAGCGGCGCCCAGCTGCAAGACTTCTTCAGAGGGGATGTCGAACAGCGGCGAGTCTCCCTCTGCTGGCACTGGCACGATATTAACCGTTTTCAGACACTTATGCGTTAAAAATAAAACAGGTCTGGATTCATTAGGGTTTGTAGTGGGAGAGGGCTGCAGTAGGTCATCCAATTCCATGAGAATCATGTTCTCCGCTGACTGCTCTTCTTCGTCTTCGGTTTGCTTGCTAGCATGGTCTAAAATGAGTTCAGTAATAGGAACGTTCCTTCAAGAAGTAAAGTCATTCTCTTACTTGTTTCGTGGACATAATCCTGAAACCCTTCCTTGGCATTACCGGACCAAATTTTTATACGAAACGCTTCCAGTGTCGCTTTGGTGTTATTCGCAGTCTTAACCCTCCGTTTCACTGGTGACTTTTGCTTCTGCACTGCCGGTCTTCTACTATCGCCAGAGGTATCGGTTTTGACGAGTCCGACAAGTTCTTTCTTGGCCTTTACAGAGGCCAAATGAAGTTTGAGGGCTCGTTGTACCTTGGGGATACAAGTAGAACAAAGAGTGCTGGTGGGGTTGACGTTGTTCCTTTTCTAGAGGAGAGAAAAACATTACAATCCCTGAAACGTAGAAGATTGAGCCAATCGTACCGGAAACATGACCTGCGTCATCCATCTGGCTGCCTGATCCCCAAGCCATTCAAGATCTGAAACCCTTTTCATGACACCGGTCGCAGCGGCACACACGACACACTTCTTGGATCCGTCCTCCAGTGCCGACTCCTGGGCCTCCTTGGCCTGCACCCTCTTGGTCAGTCTCTGCATCCTCACTCGAATCTCTTCCAGCTCTTCAAGGCACACCTGGCATATCTTGGCCACGCCCTCGCTGCATTGGATTTCAAACGATCTCTTGAGCAGTGACACGCCTTCTTCGTCCACGCCCACTAAACTCGCGGCGTCGGCCCTTTTGCAAACGATGCACTCTTCATTTCTTTGGCTCAGAAGTTGCTCTAGATCTTGTTCGTCCAGCTCGTCCAAGATCTGCTGCTCGGAGGCTTCTTCTTCCTCCTCCTCATCTTCGGACGCCTCGTTGTCGTCCAGGCCAGCCGCCATCTTTCGGTAGTCCACCGGCTGGGTGGGACGAAGGCCACGAGAAGAGGACATACTCGAGCTCATTAATGGAGACTAGTTCAGTACTCCTTGCACTGAGACCAGTTGGGCGTTGCTTCCTTACTCCATTATGATCCTTGAACGCCTGTCCACTAGATATTGACTGTCTTATTCACAAGTGCAATTATAATGTCAATTTTAAGGCAAAATAACAAAGATCTTAATACAAATATAGTGTGTTATTTTTCTGTTATTACTTGGATGTTCAATATTTAGATCATAATCTTTTTCACTCACTCAGGCGCGTCTTTTGACTCCAGCTGAGCCCGATTTTTCTAATGGCGCGAAATATGAAAAAGCATCAAAGAGGCGGATCATCCTAAAATCGGAGTACTCCTTGCAAGCATGACAATATTTAGTTTATTTACTTAAATTCCTTGACTCCAGATCTTAATTTCATTTCAAGTTTTTAGCTTAGTACGAATATGTCTACAAAATTATGGTTTACATCTTAAATGTCTGTATTGCAAATTGCTGCTGCACTTAAATGAATTAATAATTGTTATATATTTTTTACTGAATACAAAGGAAAAAGTAAGCTTTCTTTTTTTGCACAGTTTCATTGATTTCCAGAGAAAACCAACACATTACATTTCAGATGAATCTTTTCTATTCTTGCCTTATATTTTTCAATAGAAGTTTCTTCGTAACCTTTTTCACCTCAGATGATCATCAACCACATTAAGATTAAATCTCCAACGACACGAACACATGAAGCTTCCAAGCATTATGAGCAAAGACACGATTGAGCCAGAGCAGGAGTCCCTGACAAGCAGACCCCAGTCACCGGCTGCGCATCCCGCCGACCCGCCCCGGTGGGCACGCCCCTTGGCCATCATGCTGTCCTTGGCCTCAGCGGCGGGGACATGCGTCAACGGATTTCTCATCAAGGAACAGAAGCTGGACGCAACTGATTTCCTAACATTGAGATGCCTTTTGCAAGTAATAATGGTTCATTATCCAAAGTATCATTTATGCATTGACCTTTGCAGGTTCTCATCATGCCTATCCTAATCAGCCTGACAAAAGAAGAGTTTTGGCCGTCGAATGCTACAAAATGGGTCAAGGCTGGCATTTTAGTTCAAGGTGAGGAAAAGATAATCTTGTCGCACGAATGTGTCAAGGATATTTGCAGGTATTTTGCTCGGCATCGTCCTCCTCACCTTCTTTGGCACCGTGCGCCTCCTGCCCCTCGGCGAGGCCATGGCCATCGTCATGAGCTGTCCCGTCTTCACGGCAATCCTCGCAAGACTCTTCTTTGGCCAGAGGCTCATGTTTTGGAAGGGAATCTTCATCACAAGTCTACTCTTCGGGCTGGTTTTCGTTATACAGCCGCGGGGACTGTTCGCAAAGACTTCTTTGTCAGAGAATGAGGTTTTAAGAGACGACTCATACTTTCTGGGAGCCTTCTTGGGAGTTCTGTGCTCGGCTCTGAGTGGGGTCTACACGATTGTTCTGTCAGGCCCAGTAAAGGGAGTGGTTCCATTTGTGCTCATGTTTTACGCCTCCATTTCTGGACTGGTCGTAGCAGTTTTATCGACTGCTATTAATGAGGAGCAAAGTCTTATGTCGAACAAAATTTTGCAGGTATAGGAAATACTTAAGACTGATTTTATGCTAGGCATATTAGTTATTTAACTTATTTTCAGCTCCCATCTACATACTGGTACTATCTCATTGGCGTCTGTGCTCTGTCCGCCCTTCAAAACCTTGCTGCCATCAAGGCCTACCAGCTAACGGACCCCACAACGGTGGTCGTGCTGCACCAGTTGCAGCTCGTGCTCGCGTTCCTTTTGCAGGTCTACCTGTCAGGCGAGGTGTCAAACGCGTGGGCCGTCGGCGGGGCGGTTGTGGTATCGGCATCGGTGGTCATGATTACGATGGAGAACTTCTTTGTTCAGAGAATGAAGCCGAAAGCCATTCAGAAATGGTTTTAAAATAAACGAATTGCGTCAAAGGAGCCATCAATAATTGATGCCAATGATTGGTCCCTTCGTACCACAAACTTTAATAGATGGAGAAAAGTTAAAATAAATCGAAGTAAAGTAATGTCTATTGATACATTTTCCTCATAAAAATTGGCATTTTTATGCGATGATCACTACGAGTATATTAAACGTTTCCATTGGAGAAAATACTAATATAAAAACTTAAATCTTATCCAATCCCTTATTATTAATTTCTAGAAATTAATTAAATCATGCTGCTGACCCTGTCACCCTGCCAAAACCGTTTACCTTGCTAATGATGGATCACGACAAGGTATTTTAGACTTGATCACGATTAACCGAAGGCCTCAATGGCGCCAGAGAAACATTTAAAATGGCTAACTTCATGCATAGAATAAGATGTCCATCGGGTCTCTATGTCATGTGGTCAGCCCCTAAGAGTACTTATCTGAGCTGAGAAAGCACCAAGAACGGCTCAAAGACCATAAAGCTACTAACTTGCTCTATATAAAGAGAGTTAGAAGCTACTATGTCAAAGACACGGAGGGAACCAATGAGATTCACTAATACTTAAGTAGTAGTGAATCTCATTGGAGGGAACTCACGATTCAACTCACGGAGGCATTCCAGCTGAGTTCTCTGAGTTATGTTGAGGTAGGTAAGTTGAGTTGAGGCAGCCTTTCTTCAAAGGCTCAGCGACTGAGATCAGCGGCAAGCCGGCAACTACGGGAACTTGAAAGTCAGCACTGAGCACTCAGCAGCAACGTCAGCCCCACCTCCGCGTTCACTCCATCTCCACCTCCACGTAATTCGGCTCCGTAGAATCACCTATCTCGGCGACAACCAACTACTGACTCGAGCTCCACAATGGCGTCGGCGGCGGGAGGAGGTTCAGGAGCGTCGGGCTCAGGCGCGCCGTTCTCTTTCTCTGGCGCACAGAGTTATAAAGACGTTGCCGACGACTTTAAGCGCATGTTTGCTCAAACAGATCCCGCTGATCATCCGGCCCTCATTCGCGCCGCTATCGACGCTCAAGACAAATTCAAGGAGGATCTCCGAGAAAAGCAGAAGAACGCGGCACTCGTCCTGCACGCTTTCGCTGCCAGCCGCCCAATGTCATGGCTCACCGATGGCCAGGACGTCGAGGAGCACGCGGCGTGCATCATGCGGAAGGAGCTTGGTCACGACATTCCGCCCGAGGACTACAGCGTGCGCCTTAGTCAGGATCGGCGCCATCTGTCCTTCTTCTTCTACAAGATGACACCAGCCACTAAGGAGATAAGGGACCGCTTCTACGCCCCCAATGCGCCCTCTTTTTTGTTCCGCCTGGAGGATATGGATGCACGGGAGCGCAAGGCGGCCTTCCTCGAGGCTGCGGGCGAGCTGTTAGGCGTGCGTTACGAGCGTCAGATTGGATTGATGGCCTACCTTCCTAAGCAGGCACAAACGAAGCCACAAGCAATCTCCGACCCTACCCTGGATTATCTCATCGCGCGCGAATGCTACAAGCAAGGCATGGACCCAAGCAAGTTCGAGACGCGGGATCCAGTACCCACCTACGAGCAGCAAGTCAAGGAGCTGAAGAAGAAGAATCAGCGGCTGTGCAAGATGTACGATGGCAAGCTGGAGATGATGATGGATGACGTGAAGAACGAACTGGAAGAGAAGAAGAACGAGATGGAGGAGAAGAACGAGCTGGAGGAGAAGTTCAAGAATCTTCAGTTGGAGGTGGAGAAACTGCAGCTAGAGAATCTCCAGCTGAAGGAGCTGCACAAACAGCCTCATTCGGGTCTGAAGGAGGAGCGGCGGTCGGCCAGGGAGTCTGACGACGACGACGACGACAACCCCAATGTCGGTCCCACCTTGTTGTCCCAGTTCAGCGAGATCTCGCCGGCGGCGCAAGAGCGCAAGAGGCGCAGGACGATGGACGTCGACGAGGCCATGGCTGAAGGCACGGAGAGGAAGCGGGGAGAAGGAGCGGATCCGGCAAAATAAGGGAAGATTTGAGGAGGAGTGGGGCCAAATTTCTGTATACGAGGACGCAGAGTTTGGAGAAGGCGTGAGAAAAGGTGGTGGACGTGTTTAATTATGAAAGAAGAAGAGGCGTGAATACTTGCACTCCAAGATACTCAAGATCCAAAATGATAAAGTGTTGCCACGAAATGAAAGGGATTAGGTAACAAGCACCAAAAATCCAGAGCGTTTAAATGATTCGGTGCGCTGATGGCCAGACTGGCTGCCCTTTGTGCGCCTGACCGAACCAAAGTGCTGCGTCGTCAAGGCTGAAGTCGATCCCGAGACTCTTCTGGAGCGGCTCCAGCTCGAAGCCGGCAGCGCGGGAATCCGGCAGCTCATTGCGCTCAAGCAGATCTGCATGCTGCTCTTCATGTCGAGCGATGTAGAAAGGTAAGAAGGATTAATGAAAAAGTTTAACCTGCAACATATTTGTAAGTTTATCCTTCTTTCAGAAACTGAGTTTCTCGCAGACTTTCCCGGAGCTCTCCCGATTCTTCGGTCCTTGAGGTGACTTCCCGCGCCATCACGTACAGCAGCAGTCTTTACTCTGTTCTAATATGCACATCTGTACTTTTATCTGTTTCTGCCAAAGGAACATCATTGGAGAGGGGGATATTAAATTAATGAGCTGATTGTCTTCCAAACATAATATAATCGAAGTGAACTCTATAAATTTTAATAAAATCCTCCCAATGGTACCTTTACCGCTTAAATGTTCACTTCGCAGCTTTTTTTGCCAGGTACAAGATTTAATCGATCGATTTGGTCCGAGGGATGAAAAACGAACGATTTGATTGAAAGCGTACGTGACCCAGCCCGATGAAGACGTAGCACGGGAGCAAAGCCCCAATCGGCTCCACATCATCCACCAAGGCCGTCCCTGAACGTTGATCGCGATAACTATTCGCTTCCATCGTATTTATCCCTGCACTAGCAAATGCATCCGGGATATGCGACGAAGTCGCCATATAGTCGCAGCTCCCAGGTGCTGACGGTTGGATTTAACATTTGAGAAGTCCTAAATGTTGAGATTTTGCCTTGACAAGCGCACAATTTAGGCCTACAGGAGTTTAAATTTGAACTTATTATGTCCCACCGTATCCGATATCGATTTGTTACAGACGAGCGGATTGCCTATCTAATCGCTTCCTTCCACTTTCTATATATTTTCAGCATGTATCATTAGAATATGTATATACATTTGTGTGGCCATTTCACTTGAACCCAGGCGCCGTCCGGCCCCGCTTCGCAGCCTTCTTTAACTTGTTCTGCTTGACGGTCGCCTTCCTCTGCTGCAGGTTCTCCGCCCTCTTCTTCTGCTTGCCCTCCTTTCGCTTCTCCACGCCGTCCGTGCGCCCCTCCCACTTCTTCTTCGAAGACTTCTTCCTCTGTTCCAGCTTTTTGATGCTCTTTTTGAGCAGGCCTTCGTCGTCCTTCACCTTAACGCCTTCAGCCTTGTCCAGGGCGGTCTTCCACGCGGTCTTCTCGGCAATGTTCTGAACCTTGTCAGTTTTACCTGAAAATAAAAGGATACATGAGCAATTGTAAATGAACATTCCATGTGTCAATTCGGACCACTTCTCTACCCTGCGGGAGCCCTAATTCGAACCCTGCGGGGCTAGCTACGTAGTGATATTACTACTCATATTAGGCTATGCCTTTCTGGTCACTTGTCCCAGCAGGAGAGCTACTATACGGTAGTGGGTGACATTTGGAGATTAATACAGGTTCAATTTCTGCAATGAACGCAGGCATTTTAATCAACTCACCGCTTGCTTCCAATGATTTGACCTTCTCCTTGCTCTTTTGCAGCTTCTTAAGCGCAGACTTGGGATCGAGCTGTTGCTTCTTTTTGTCGCCGGCCTCCTCGGTGAAGTCGAACTTAGAGAAGACCATCTTTCCCTCGCTGTTGTACACGGGCTTGACCTGGTTGCCCGCGCCCTTCTTCTGCGCCCCCTTGACGGCCGCCAAGGCGTTCTTGGCATTATTACCCTTGGCCGCGGCCCCGATGGTTGTGAGCTTCTTCTTGAGCTTTTTCTCCATCTTGGCCTTTTCTCTCCGCTCCAACTTGGTCAACTTTCCCTTCTTCTTCTTCTTTTTCTTCTTGCCTTCTTCGTCCTCGTCCTCATCGTCGCTCTTCTGTCCCCGTAACTCTTTCATCTTGGCATTAAACCTCTCCCGAAGCTCGCCTACGGACTTGGCCCGGTCTTTTCGGGAGGCGAAGAGCTTGCGCGCATTGGCGCCGGACATTTCAACTTGATCGTCTTCGTCCTCGGACTGGTCATCTCTCTTTTGGTTCTTGTGCTTCGGAATGTGCAAATGTCCCAGGATTCCGGACACAAAATCGTTCTCCTGCATGAGGCGAGCCTTGCCCGCCTTAGCGTTGACGTTGAGCCCGCTGCCCGAGGGGACAGCCGGCTTAGAATGGCTCTGTGGACTCTGCTGCTCTGTCGAGGTCTCCTTTTCTTCCTCCTCTGCCGACAGAGGCGTGTCCACGTCCATTCCCTCGTCCTCGGAGGATTGCACCGCCTCAGCCTCGGCCTCTTGCTTCGTCTTGGTGGGCGTCCTCTTCTTGGTCATGGTGTGAGCGGCTGTTGTGGGCTTGGGAGCCATAGCAGAGAAATGTTAAACAAGCGACCTGAGGCCAATATTGCGTCCTGGGAGTGGACGTCCGAGTGGTTGAAGTGGATCGCTGGCAACGTGAGACACTCTTTGGTGCCGCTTCTGCACACGTGCGTCGAGGAGTTCTTTAGCTGTTTACTTAGCAAGCAACTCAGCAGAAATCAGCTGCCACCATCGTGTTTGTTGACGCTAGGAAAAGGTGCAGCAGGGGGAACATAATACGAGATCGGCAGACATGGACATTAGCAAGGGATATGCATATCCCTTACATTAGCATAGAAAAGTCCTTTCGGCATAGTTAGCCACAGGCATGAACCTACAATACAAGAGTGTTTTTATAATAGCTCTATGGCCACAGGGGTTAGCCAACTCCTGGTAGTTGAGAGTTTGAGACCTGAACATGCATAGTACTGTAACTACAAGTTGCAAAACACTAACCTAATTTTAGCACCATATTCGATTTTTTTGGTCTGCCATGCCTATTAACATGTGCAAAATAGGCTTGGTTCTAGTAATAGTACTATTTCCATATCTCCACCATGCATGTCATGTTGTGATGATGTTGAAGAATATTTTTTGCAATTTTCAAAGTTAGCCATGACCTGCTTGCCCCATGAATTAATATAACTTCTTGGTGCCCCACAGAGCAAGGAGCGCCGCAGGGCTAAGTTCTCAATAGCAATTGTTAATGCTGAGTTTCTGAATAGGGTAAGGTAGATGTTATTGTTAGACCAAAAATTAATTATTGCATCCTTAGTAAAAACGGACACACTGGTTCGTATGCTAGTGCATTTCTTCATCAACACCATGTATATACTAGTAACAGTGTTGTCTTAGGTCCATGATCAACACCAACTAGAAATGAAACCCTAGTCAAGAAACTCTATACTATGTATAGAGTCCTTTGCCCTAGTATAAAAAATGGAGGTCATAGTAGACCAGGCTCGCTAGATCACCCGGACCACGAGAAGGCATGTCAGACATCCGAATCATGCAATGCGTTGATTTCGCGACTCCGTTTGAGTTCTAGCCTGAGCAAGCGACCTCCTTCCGGCGACAAGTTGTCTCATTATTATATAGACAGACTCGAAAACGATAACTTTTCACAGGAATCATTATAACTGCTCAAATTTGAAGCTTTCACATTAAAACCAATAATAGCTTTAGAAGCTTCTTCCAACATAATTATTTTTGGGATAATTAATATACTTCAAACAATTGTCACAAACTCAGCATGATGATTTTTCTAAAATAATTGGCTTTTCAATTTTGCACGCACCCTCCCCAGTTATGAAAATCGGAGGAAAGATTGTTCTTTCAAGGCGACGGTCACATGGCGTCGGCGAACAGTTATAAACTAACTCGCTATATACTAAGAAAATTCTTGTTCTTAACAGAAAAATTACACTTTGTTTGTGCCATTGCTGTCTTAAAGCAATAAGACTTTTTAAATGGTGCTCAAAGTTTACTTCTGTGACTGTTTAAAATTGGGATTGATGAACTCATACAGTCCCTTTCTTGGAAACAAGGAATCATATAAAAGAGTCTATAAACTAAACCCTTCTTGGAACAAGGAATCATATCAAAGAGTCTATAAAGTAAAAGTGCTGGGATTGGACCATATTAGTCTAGAAAAACAAACAATAAACTTCTTTGCACATTTACTACAGGCTTACACACAGAGGCCGAAAGTTTACTGCTACCACTGTACTGTAATACATCCTTCTCTTTTAGGCCTCATGGCGTGTGTGTGGGTGCGGAAAACAGTCGGGTTTCGTCTTGGAATGGAAGTTAAACAATGCGAATTTTGTACTGAGTCTTATAAAAATAATATATATTTTTGTAGCCAACATACATTATTACCATCTGGAATGCCTTTCCAGAGGTGAGAGCAGCTAATTCTAAGCTCGAGGTAGAAACGATCGCTAAGAAGAGAATAATTCCAAAGTCGCCTCAACTGTAATTTTACTTTACTCTGTGATATAACCTTGACCTCTAAAGTTTATAATATGTGTTAAAAGGACATAATAGTACTTGTAATATTTTAAAGATTTAAATCCTGCAGACAATTGAAGAATCAATTAGTAGGGCAATATATACTCTGTAATGTATTGTAATCGACATAAGAAATGCTATTAAATTGAATTATAGCAATCTGGATCAACAACAACAACAACAACAACAACAAATAAGATGTACGACCTGGTATTTTCTAGGCCATGATTTGTTTCTGAAAACTCTTTCAAGGAAAACGACATGCATAAAATGATTTAAAAAACAGAGGTCGGCTTTTGCACCTCCTTAGAAAAAACATTCGAATACAGGGAACACGCAGCACAGTGCTAGGGCACCCATAGGCCTAGTGTTCTAGGACTAGAGTAGTAAAGGAATAATTTGGATACTTTATTTAGAGGCCCTTACTACAATTCTTTATTAATATTGTGCTGCGTATCGAAACTCGAAAGCAAGTAAGCAACCTTTGAAGTTTGAGAAAGCTGGCCCGCAATATACTTGCAAGCTTTTAAACATTTAAAGGTGCACTTCCAAACACTTAAGCAGCTGATTTACATAATGTGTTTAAAGAGAATATTATTATGCTCATATAAGCTCATTCAAATGGCGTGAGCAAGAGATACGCATGCACTTCATTGAGAGTCCAGCAGACTGAAGTCATGAACAAAAACGGGTCTACCGAGGAGGAGGAGGAGAAATCACTTGTTGCTATACTGTTCAAACTTTGTTCAAGCTAACATTGCTTCTACCTAGAATCTGCTGCTCTGCGATGCATGAAGGAGATAAGTACTTGTTACCGGGAACGTTAGTTACCCCTCGGCATCTGCCAAACGACGTGAGCCATAACTGGGGCGGTAAAAGAAGGAGGAGGACGGGCAAGATGGCCCCGGGGACAAGGAAGAAGCGGAAGAGCCTGCTCATATTCGTCAACCCACACTCCGGCAAGGGCAGGGGTCACGCCACATTCAAAGAGGCGTTGCAACCCCTGCTCGAGGAAAAGAACCTTCCTTACAAGACCGTGCTAACGGAATACGCCGGGCATGCAAGGCAGTTTGTACACGAGGCCGACCTGTCCCAGTTCTCGGGTATTGTGTCCATATCCGGAGACGGGCTCGTGCACGAGATCTACAACGGGTTGTACAGCAGGCCAGACTGGTTCGAGGTGAGCGCGTTCCCCGTGGGGCTGATGCCAGGCGGTTCCGGTTGTGCGCTCAACTGCTCGCTCCTCAAAGAGCTGGACCACCGGCTCGACACATTGAACCAGCCCGGGGTGCAGGCATCGGCCGAGAATTGCGCGGCGGGCGCAGAATTTGGCGCTGCTGCCACGACGCCGCTCGATCTCATCGAGATGGACTTGGAGCATGTGGAACAAAAAGTCATCAGCTTCTTCGGGGCGACAATAGGCGTCATAGCGGACGCTGACATTGGCTCCGAGTGGATGCGGTTTATAGGCCAGATCCGGTCGTACTTGTATGTTGCCGCACGGATCTTCTGTCCGAAGCCGTACACGCTCCGGATCTCGTACCTTCAGTTACCGCTTGACGGACATGGCAAGCCTGTACCGGTCTCGCCAGGCGCTACCAAGCTCCACCTTCCCCCGCTTTCGGAGCCTGTGCCCGGGGACTGGGTCACAGTGGAGGAATCGTATCACTTTGTCTACGCGCTCAACCTTTCTCTGCTGGACTCTGTGACAAATCTGGCTCCAGAGAGCAAGGTCGGCGACGGCATTATGTGGATGGTGCTTGTCAGAGATTCAATGTCTTTTCTGAAGATTATCGAGTGGTTCTTGGACCCGTCAGACGGGCCGGACACCTCGGACCCAGGGCTGGATGTCATTCCCATCCGGGCGTTCAGGATCGAGCCCGTTCACCCTCGTAACGGATACCTCTCGCTTGATGCGGAGAGTTATCCTTTTGGGGCGATGCAGGGTCAGATCATTGCAAAAAGAGCCAGATTGATGGCATCTAAGTTTGGAGGGAACTAATTAAAGAAGAGTCAATCTTCCCACCACCAGCATTATTGTATCTTGAGTTGGCTAATAGCAGAGAAACTAAGCTTAAAGAGTAAAAATAAACAATGTACTTTTGACACACACAAACAGTTTTACGAAGTCTTGAATGTAATAAGTAATAACGAGTTTAACGACAATCATTGGTGTCCTTTTCTTTGACAATAAATTGATTACAACTTACAAGTCATTACAACATAAAATATGGCAAATCACATACGTACTACTAGACATACTTAGCACAGGTAACTTTTAGCGTTTCGCGGAGGTCGCTACCTAATAAGGTAGATTTAGGCATTCTGTTTCTCCCACACGGGGCTCTTTTTACGTAGTAGTAGTAGTAGTAGCAATATGTATTTCAATGTGTACAGGAACATTATATAAATTTGAGATTTTATACAAACAATCCTGAT
>LR137543.1:2331-20052 GCA_900659605.1 Tisbe holothuriae | reverse complement strand
CTCATAAGTCCTTACAGACTCAGCTTTCAGACAGCTCTTGCTGAAGCCGTCAGAAAGCAAACCTTTTGTCTCTTATATTAACCTTGGCTATATCCAAAGCTTTGGTTCATGTTCATGTATGGCAGGTGATTTTACTCTTAATATGTTTGTAGAAACTTGGGCCCACAGTATATTTAGAAAGTACTACTGTTAATTATCAAGGAGTGTAAACATGCGATATTATTTTTATTTTTGTATTTTTTGTTTTTGTTGAAGGATTCAGTTCACTATTAATGTCAGTTAACAGGACAACATGATTCTGTTTATATTACTCATAAGCTATATCCAAAGCTCAAATTGTGCTACAATAGTTTCAAATTATGAAGTTTACACGTCTCTACAGTCTGTAATCCAACAAGGAGATGTCACGAAAGAATTACTCGAGTAATAAAACCGTCTTGAGTATTTTGGTTAAATTATGTTGATCTTAGGGACCAGAAAATGGAAATAGGATATTCTCATACTTAGTTCACATGGCACCATACATAGAAACGGTCGAGTTTCTACGGGGTCCATGAAAATCATTTAAAATTATAGGGGGTACCATAAAATCTGAAAAATGCGGTCCCTGTCTCCTACTAATGTCCTCTGTAAAAGAAGTCCTGCATTCATGCTAGCCAGGCCAGACTCAGTTTCTATGTACTGAAGCTGAGTGCACTGAGCACGCTGTGATCATTTCCCCCGAATGTGATCACAGGGATCCAATTTGATTAAAGGGGATCGTATTAACGTTCACTGGCATTTAATATTTAATCCGCATCTTGTAGAATCTAATTAGGCATAGATTAGTTAAAGAATTGTATGTAATAAAGCTATAAATAACTCTACAACAAAATTAGCGTAATGAATGCTATTTTCAGCCAAGTAGTGTTAACATTTGCACCAAGCAAAGTCAACCCTTTTTCTTCTTTTCTTCAGGTGTAAACAGATCACGTCACAGGGTTGATGTGGACTTCAATATATCAAATGAGAAATGTGTTATGACGGTTTTATGTGCATATCTGAGGACAATTACTTGTTCACTTTTAGCTAAAAGCATCTTAGTAAACAAAATGGTAGAATTACATTGCCTTAATAACTTATAAAACGTCCATAACAATTGTTCAATAAAAGAAAAACGTATCTAATCAAAGAACCCTGAAAATGATGCAGGACTCATATTTATAGAGGTTACTATCTCCTACCACCAAAGTAAAGATACTGAGTAGTTATATTTATTTGCTTGTTACAGTATCCCGCCTGAGAGAGCTGAGTGAACTAACCTGTACTGACAGGATTCTTGCATTATTTTTAAAACTGAACTGTATGATTAGAGTTTCTCCAATGAATCTAGTAATAAAATATATCCCTAGATATAGTGATGCCTGCATTTATGAATGCTCTCGGACCAACTGTCCAATCTTCATGGTAAACAGGGCCGATGCCATATGTAAAATGGGAGATCCAGAAACAATCCTCTTAAGACAAGATACTGATCAAAGTCCAATTATAAGTGAGGTGATGGTGGCATCTGATGACTATGAAGTTGAAGAGGAGGTAATTCATCTTTAAAGGCATCTTTAGTGTAGACACTATAAATGTGCCCATGTAAGTATAATTGTTAATTATTCTAATCTTTCCATTTTCTTGGGGAATTGTCTCAATGATTAAAGCATATTGTTTCCTTCTTTTCCTTGATAATTATGCCTTGAAAAAAGGTACTTGCTCTATTGATGATAAGCCAAAGAAGCTGTATATAACTTGTCGGTATCGAGTACATGAGATAACTAATTTTAATGTCAGGTTAACATATACAGATACGGGTACAGCCAACGCTTGACATACCAATCGGTCGGCTTCAGAACATTATCATCTATCAATGTCCCTCACAGGTTCAGGTTGCTCTTTTCTGTAATGGTGCCAGTCCAACAAAGTACAAACTCCTAGATGACCCTGTAAATGGAGATAAGACTGAACCTGAACATGACTTCAATAATAACATCCCACCATTGCCCTCTTCTATGTCTGGGGACACTGAATTTGTTCACCATGATCCTGAGCATGGATTTGTACTGAAGGGGTTTAATAAAAAGTGGTATCAGTGGAATTATGGACAGACTGAGTTGTTGGTTAAATGCCCAATCAAAATTGCTATATTTCTCTTATCTAGGATCTGCCGTCTCCATCCACAAATATTAGCTATCACTTTAGTGTTCTGACATCAAACTTTGGAAATTCGGACCGTATTATATGGATTGGAGGAGGCAGAGAGGATGACTGGCGTAGGAAAACATTTCTCAATTACTTTTTTAATTTAAAGTTTAATACGCGTATAATAACAGTCTCTAATATCAGGTACTAAATTATTAAAAAAGAAGTTACTTTCGAAGTTACTGGAGATCTATCTTTTTCAATCATCAATGAAGACGCTTAAATTCGTAAATTTTATCCTCATGTCGCAGGAGTGATTTGTTTGGCATGAGTTTTCTGGCCATATGGACTTATTTTGTACATTTAATTAGTACTCGTACATTTTGAAGAAAACTTTTTTTACCTGATTTTTTACTTTTAGCTATCGTCACATGTCACACATGCCAATATTGATGCCATTCATAAATAAACTGAATGTTGCGACAATAATATTGTCAGAATACATTTAGAAGCTGACTAAATTGTGCAAGTTTTGCATATTGCTAATTTTAGTTGATGGCTACATAGGTATCATCATGTTCTCCTTATTTTAGTGAATGGCCACTACTACAAAACATATTCTATTCTAAACCTAAAGGTATTATTATGCTCTCTTAAAGGTATCTACTATGTATATTACTGGCAGAATATAACAACATTTCATTAAAAAATAAATAACCTCAATTAACCATGGAAGGAACGCAATATAAAGCAGAACACAGTTACTATTTTGGGATTGGGACAGTTTTCCACCTGTGGTTGGGACCACAATTAAAGGAATAGCATCAATATATTTGCGTAACTGGTGGATAAACCCGACAAAGGGTAGTTCTCTGGACGAAAGCTGTGAAATAGATAATAGTACGAGCTGAGTCACTTGGTAGTAATATTTTAATAAATTTACAGTATCTATACTAGTATATTCTTACCCTGGCTAACTGTCTTTATACATATTAAGCAAGTTAATCCTGGCTAGAGTGGTAACTGGTACTGTAGTCACCACCGTCCGGGTCCTCAGTCCAGCAACTATTACTTTGATCTACATAAATGCTTAAATTTAGTTTTGTCCAGTTCGGATTCCTTGTCTGTTTTATGCTGTTCGAAATGTGTTTGTACACAGACATCAACATATAGAATAGTCGTGTTTAACTAAGTCCAAAAATGGCAACCCCTGCAGCCCATAGAGCAACTATTAAAAAGCAGATTCAATGTACGTCCTCACATAGTCCATGAGTTGGTCTGATGGCCCTGGTATTCCATCGAACCGGGCCCATGGCCCCATAATTGAAATTGACAACACCGGAATCTACTTCATGAATGGAGGGTGCAGTTTCTATTGTGTTGTTGACAAACGAACTTATACATATGACTCTGATATTGGGAAATGGACAAGAGAGCAGGATTTACCCACAGGTATGGTTGTAGCAAAGTGAGGAATTAAAAGTGTTGATTGAACTGGTTTGCTTGGCTGTTTTTGAAAAGTATTCTCGATAGGGGGAGACCAAATGTGGTGCCTCTATCGGGAGAATTATGCAAAATACGGCCAAGCAAACAAGTTCATTAGATGAATTATGTACTCATCAAACACCAGACCAACATTGTATTTTGTATACATTACGAGAGCTTAGAGATTATATTTGGAAATAAATTAAAGTCCCTTTCTTTTAATGTAAAGCCAGGTACATCTAGTTATGTTAGGACTTGGGAGTTTTGCAGTACTGCAGCGTTTTGTAGCTTATTTCACTTTTTGAAATTTAGTTTGCTAAACTTGGTATTGTTATACATTGTTTTTATTGTTTTAGCAATGAAGGAACACAGCCTGGCTGTCGTCACAAACGCATCTGGCAAGAGAGGAGTGCTTTCATTTCTTGGAGATCCATCGGACAATTTTGTCTCCCATTCCCTGTTCTGGTTCGCTTTGGAGGATAAAGTTTGGACGCCAATAACAGGGTCAGGGGTTACAAGTTCAATGTCTGGGAATTCAATAGGTAATATTTCCATATACAGTATAAGAGAGTGCAAAAGCTGGTTCAACATACTATAAATGGTCATGTACTATGGTATAATAAATCAACAATCATGTTTAAAATCAAGCAGCCTAGAACAAGAGACCTCTGGGGAGAGACACGAACACGGCTAGCTGGTTGGTGTGTGGGTTTTCACTCATCCTCAGCTCAGGGTTTCTACCTGAATCAAAAATTGGGCAGCCAACAGAAGGGTGTCAATTTTGGCCCTCAGTACGCATTGATTCATTGAATGGCAATCCTTGCCAGACAGCAGTGCTGAGAATACTGATCAATTCAGCTTCGCCGTCACCGGCAAGGAAATAGGGATGAATAATTGCATATTTCCTTTAATACAATGAATACAACTATTACAGAGTGTACATAGCAATAGTCCAGTTCAGTATTGATTTGACAAGTACAATTTTTATCGTTATTTTAATATTGTCTCTAAAGCTTAAAGAATGCCTGCCTATAAGATACATTTCAACAAAATATGCTTTTGCATTACCGTCGTATTTCTGCCCTAAATTTGGGCGGAATGTGTTTGATCAGTATTCTGAAACCTTGATTTCGGACGCAAATATGGTTCTCCTCTTTACGTAGTTGAGTATCTTTAGTTCTGCTAATAAAGTAATTAAATAATATGTACACGAATTAAATTGACCGAGTGCTATGTATTTCTGTAAATATGTTTGTTGCCTTAGTTTACTCTTAGAGTTTACTGTACATGATATTTATTATACATGAGATGCTAGGGACTACGACATTATATCATTTATATGGGAACCAAGAATCCTGTAGGATTCTTGGGATGAGGCATACTGTAGCTGTGTATGACTAAATTAAGCCCGGAACACACCTTATAAAGGACAATCAATAGACAGCGGTTGCTCATTGATGCCTCATCGATTTTTTGAGAGGCTCATCGATGAGCAGACATTGCCGGGCCACACGGCAAATCGGGGAATTGATGACAAACCAATTTTTGCACATACTCGATTGTAACACCTTTGAATATTTTTTAACCAAAAATCAACATTTTCTTGCTCTTTAGGGGTAAATTAGCATGTAAACCATATCTAAGTAGGTTAAATTAATAGGTCTACATTTTGATTAATCTAATAGCTTTGATAAAACAACTTTATATAATGATTTAGGTATATGTATCTGATCAACTTGATCCTTTCAAAGGTACTTTCCGAATTGATTTTAGTTAGGGTTGGCATGATGCATTGCATTAGATATACTTTTTTTGCTAATTGAGCAAATAGGGCTGCCATTCCCTTAAACCTGGGATGGGCACAGATAGCTTTCATCGAAGTTTTCTGTGGCTCTTGCCCAAAGACAGTTATAATAATATAACTGTCTTCGCTCTTACCTCTACATTTATGACTGTTTTGGCTGCTTTGTTAATATACTTATTTTATATTTGGGATCCCTACGGGACAAACCTGAAATTGGTTGACATCGTTCAAAAATCGATTTTCCATCACTAGTGGGCATTAGAATTCCGACAAATTTTTGCAAACCAATATACATTGGCCAAAAATCGATTTTTCCTCACTGTCTATTGGTTTCCTATTGTCGTGTGTCTCAAAGGAGG
Organism: Tisbe holothuriae; assembly: GCA_900659605.1. Taxonomy (NCBI): domain Eukaryota; kingdom Metazoa; phylum Arthropoda; class Copepoda; order Harpacticoida; family Tisbidae; genus Tisbe; species Tisbe holothuriae. The sequence continues at coordinate 14,235 of LR137543.1, read as the reverse complement.
GGGCTCATTGCTGAAAAATCGATTTTTGACCGCTAAATAGCGGTGAAAAATCGATGAGACACCGCTGTACATTGCCTCTCTATGCCGTGTGTTCCGGGCTTAAAGGAAAGTAATTTTGAGGCATTACTAGTGACGTAGTTATTTTTTCACTTCTCCAACTTACTTTCTTCTGCTCCATTCCCAAAATATACAAGCACCACATCAATGGGGTCTTTAAATTCAATATCGACATATTGGGGATACTGGATAGTCCATGATATGGTCATACTAGAGCTGTAGGAGGTATAATGGTCCGTTCTGAAGAGATTCTCGCAGGCAATTATCTGTAGAAATCATTTTTTAAATATATTTCCTTACATGCCATTGGTAGAAAATCAGACATAAAGAATATTACTTACCGCTTCGGCGCTAGGTGTACATGCAACTAAAAATGTAGACACATTAATCACTTTTTGTTTATTTTAATTTTTGATTTACAACCCCTAATTACAAAAATAGCAAAACGAACTAAAAATTGAGCTCTTAGCTCAGATTTGATCTTTTTATGAAGCGAAAATGGATTTGGATATAGCTTAGTCAACGCTTTGCTTAGTCGGAAAAAAGAGCTAAAGTTTTTAGATGTTTATAAGATACATCACCGCGCCGGTGGATACATCAAGGAAAGTAATTACGAGTTTAAGTCGATTTTTTATCATTGAAGATACAACCTTAATTTAAGTCCAATAAGTTCATAAAAGCTTGACTCGTAATTGTATGACTAAATTACAATTTAACAACTGATTACCTAGGTTTGGAGCTTGTATACAACAGCCCTGATCCACGTGTTTGACACTCTCTCCGGGGCAATTGGATTCAACTTCCCCAGGAATGCATGTTCGTGTGGATTCCTTGTAGCACTCTTCTGGTTTTGTCGGGTCAAGAGACTCTTGGCAAGAGCCTGATGAGGCTGACCATTCCGTCCATTTAGGCTCTGATATATAAAGTATTTTGATATATAAAGTATTTTATATAGTTGCAATGATTTTAAGCTAAATAGAGTGTTTAAATTTTATTTTATTTTAAAAAACCGAAATCTATCTTGGTTTGCAAAAGTCGGGTTGTGATACGTCGGTTTTCTATAAATGAGAGTTTTTTTTTTTAGATCTGTTCGTGTTTTTATAAGTTTAACAAAGCCCAAGACATAGATGATTGAATACAGAGGTCCCTATGAAGGGAGTGTAAGTACTGTTCCCCATCTCTGTTTCTTACTGTACATTACCGTATAGGTTTCAGTGAACCATAAATGTGTTATAGCGAAATAAGCTTACCCACTGGTGCACTGGTATGAAAACGATACACGTTCTCCTTTACATCTGCTGGTCCAGTCCCTGCAATAAGAAGTTACGACATGGCAAGCTACATACCGATTACATAATGCTTGCTTGCCTGTTGTGCATGGTGCCAACCCACAATGACACATTTCACTATCCTCATCGAATTTAAAGGATGCAATTGGAGCACTGTATTTGTAAGAGAACAATTAAGAGGTACTTAAAACACTACTTGTAAGTCATCAACCTTTTAAATAATATGATGAAATTGAACAATGTAACACCAGTAGAGACGTGCGGGTACCCGGACCCGAATTTCCCCATATTTTAAAACCCCGGGTCCGATCCTGAATGTTCTGCTTCTAGCATGAGTTGAACTTGAGCCAACTAAAGATTGTAATTTTGTCTGTTTAGTGTTTGGCATTGGCAGCACCCTAATGGCTAGTGTAGCTGCTAGTCTCTGCTTATATATAGTACGTGGACCCGAACCATAAATGAAAACAGGGGGGGAGAGGGGGGGATCCCCCCTGGCGAAAAAAATTTGACCCCCTCCCTGGGATTTTTGGCAATATTTGGTGGTGCAGTTAATTTTCCTCTGTTTTTTTTCTGATTCTTTTGATAATATTGCCAGATCATGTGAAGCCGGTTTTTGTTAAAACTTTTTTCGATTAATCGTGGGGATTAGCATGAATTTGATCCTGTTTTATTAAGCAAAATCGGATTTGGATCACAATTAGACTGAAAAAAAATAATTCCAACAAAAACCGGGGTCAGAGATTGTCTCAGCTCATAGACCCTCGGTAGTTTAGGCATTTTCCCGTTTTTTCATTTGGTATGCATGTTATTTTTAAGCTGTTTGCTAAAGACACTGACATATTTTGTGTTTCCTTCCAAGATGACGCCTCAAAAATCTTATATTGGCCATAAACCATGGCAATTTGAAAGTTTTTTCTTTTCTTTTTGAAATAAATACTCTTAGAAGGTGCTAGAAACGAAAAGATTGAATAAGGCAAACTAAGGAGAGTATAAGCAGAGAAACACCAATAATCTGGGCTCAGCACGTTCATGGTGGCAAAAAGGAGGAACAACTTGAAGACATAAGTTTCCACTGAACTGATAAACTATACTTCAATGCCAGTTTTCACAGCTGAACAGCTCAGTACAAAGGCAGAGACAGCAAAAGACCAATAACATTATATGTCAATAGAAACTTATGTTCATTAGTTCATTTTTTTGCCAGCATGACCACCCTCAGCCCTGTTTCTCGGTGTTTCTCTGGTCCAAGGTTAATATAAGAGACAAAAGGTTTGCTTTCTGACGGTTTCAGCAAGAGCTGCCTTGAAGCTGAGTCTGTAAGGACTTATGAGACACTTATGATACATTTTACTCTTTGAAGTGAGCGCGGGGAAAAAGAGAAAAAATTCAAACGTTTTCCCTGCGGGCACCCCTTGGGAGGGTCTTATTTTCACCAGCTGCACACCATGAAACCAATTTCGAAATTTTGTATGTACCGCAGGAAGAGGGATTCAAGCCCAGGACCTTTAGGGTCGGAGTCAAGCAACTTGCAATCACTAAAGTGTCTACAGTATCCTAAAGTGCGGCAGAACATCGCTATTTTCAGCTGTTGTTGGTCTTCCTTTGCCTGGAGACTCCTTTTTGTCGCCGTTTTTGCCGGCGCATGAGCTCCACCAGCCCAGGCAGAGGCTTTATTGCTAAATCAGCTGCCACCAAGACAGCCCAGTGGAAATCTGCCGGGATTCTGCCCTGGCTGGACGCATGCCCAACTCTGTTATCCATTGAACTCTGGCAAAACTGATCTCTCTCGGTCTCTCTCTCTCTTTCTCTCTCTCTGCTCTCCCGTCGAGATTCGTTTTGTTACGGGATGCCGCATACCAGTCGCAGATGTGTGCATGCATTTCTCGTATTAATGAAAGTTCGGATTTAAGGAAAAGAAATATCTTAAATCTGTGCTGTCTTCCTTAATTCCGCGCCGTACGTAATGTGACTGCTATGCGACAGGTATGCGACTATTTGAAACGAATCTCGGCGGGCTCTCGGTCCTTCTTTTATCCAGAAGACTTCTGGATAAAAAGAAGGTTTCTGATCCTCTCAGACTGAGTGCCCGTGTCGACAACACTGTGGCATACTGTTGCACTGTGGGTTCCATACTGTAGGCATGTGTCTTAGCTGAATACATCTATAGCGCTTATATTCTGAGCCCACTGTGCTTTGGTGACTTTTGGACGTCTTCTACGCCGCCGTCATCGTCACGTCGGTGAAAATGCATTTTTCGATACAGAGAAGAAAACTTTTTTCCCAAGGATGAAACTGACATTAAAAGGAAAGGAGAGAAGAGCTCAAGAACTGTTGTTGTGTAATCTAAAGCTGCCAGTTATGCCGCCAAAGCTCTCTTTTGTGCATCATGAAGAAGAAGAAGATTTTGCACCTCATTCTAATGCATATGTTTAAATCTCATTGCCAAACATGAGCTCAAAATAAGAGGATAAAAAGTGTGCATATTTTAATGAGGAGTATTCATACCCTCATGTAATATGCAGTGAAAACATGTACATAAGCATATGAACAAGAAACCTCTAAAAGTGACCTTTTAAAATGCACCAAGATGACCCTCAATGGAAACATTCATTGCTTTAAAACGACCTTCTGAAAGTCAAGTTTATTCCCTGTTTCTCCTGTTTCCGTTGAAGCCTCAAGATCCCGTTTTAATAGAATGAAAGATGAGTCTCAAAAATAGGCCTTATTTCCAGCTCTTGAATCTTCTTTCTAGATTTTGCAAGGCATATTTTCAGAACGGCAAGAGTGCTGTTGGTTGAGTTTATGCAACGGAATATTATTTCAGAGAAAAAGCAATAGTTGGAAATGCATTATTAACTTGATGTGAAGAGTAAAGCGAAGGAAAAGAATGAAGCAAAACTTTTGAGTGCTTTTTGCTTCTTGAGCGATTATTGACTGTTTTTCCTGCCATTTGCAGGTATGAGGCTAACAATACAAACACATTAGTTAGACGCTTACCCAACAACAACATTAACTTTAAATTCGGCTGTCCAAAATATAACAGGCAAAAGGTGCAAAATCAGTTTGTTGTAATTCTACAAAGAGCTTGAAAGAAGCATTCAAAAGACTCCTTGGCCCCCTACATATTTTTGAAGTATCAGTACACAGTGCATAAAACATACTTTAAAAGTCATGGTTGTCTCTTCTGAAGAGTTACAATTTTGGCAAAAGACATCTTATCATTTGGACAGCAGAATTGTGCAGTAAATGTTCAAATGAAACCAATCCTTACCTGATGCGAATTCGCCCGATGCTCCTTGACAAAGTAGAACTGCTCCTCCCACCGGTGCTCCAACTCCGAGTTGTTGGCCACGAGCCTGTTATCAATCCACCAGCTGACACTCGCCGACGGGATGCCGAACACGGAGCACCGCAGCGACACGTTGCGCTGGCCCACACTCACGACGCGCGCCTGGTCCACGCCGCCGCCCACGGGCACGGACGCGTAGGCGCTGTTGCGCGCGAGGTCGGTGCTGGAGGAAGCGCCCGCGGCGGACGACGGCAGCACGGCTGGAAAGAGACGGTCAAGGCTTGTTATTACACTGTGCTCTTGAAATCAGTTCTCGGTGTAGACTGCAAGTTGTATGAAAGGAGCTAGGACGGGAGCGCTCTACTCCAGTTTTAGAGAGAAGGAGCCCTTTTGGGCATCGTAGCAAGGCCTTCTCTCTTGCGCGTGGGTGACTTGCTGAAGAAGAAGAAGCTGAGTAATTTCTTCCTCTCTGAGATGCGTGTATTAGAAGAGTTTGGAGTAAAGCCCAAGTCAGGTAGTCACATATGTCTGTGTATATATATCAAACGAAGGCTCAAAGGGTTTGTAAGGAAGAAGAAAGAAGGACGCTCCACTGAGCACATTCGAAGAAGAAGAATCCTGTAATTAGGTTGTGTTTCCCTTCAGGCCCTGCGGGGGGACCAATGAAGAAGAAGGTTTCCAACTTTAACCCCTTTGACATGCATGGGCCTTGAAACACAATTAGCATATTCAGGGATGCCATTTCGTTTACCTTTATCCCCTTCGTGGAAGAATGCCTCAACCTGCGGCAAGCATGCGAGCTCAGCCGCCAGATACAGCGATGATAGCGTCCTGTTCCCCAGCCGGGTGGGCATGTTGCAAACGGGCTCAGCAGTCCTTGGCACGCCAGAGTGCTGCACCCAATGGGCAAAGTCCAGCAGGCGGCAGTCGCAGTGGAAAGGGTTGCCATGGAGCTGAAATGAGAAGAAAACGGCTTATAATGTAATTCTCGCCTCCTTTTGTGCTCATGGCTTGCGGCAATGCCGGCACAAAAACTTCTCGTTTACACGTCGGTGGGCATAGGAAGGGGGCCGTCTGACAATGGCTGGTGCTCTTAGTAGTTATCTGGGGGCATAAATCATCCAAATCACTTTAGCGAGAAAGAATAACATGGTTTGCGGGAATGGTAAAGCCAAGGCCCCATTTTTTCTTCTACGGAAAAAAAGAGCGTGGCTGTGAAAGTTGTTTCGCAAAGTTAAGCCGTTTTAGAGGCGAGCAGACCACGGAAAATATATATAAATATGATTCAAAACGGATTTTGGCCATCGTATAACTTTTTAGAGATAAATATATAGTGCAAGACAAGGGGTGCCCGTAGGGAAAACGTTTGAATTTTCCTATTTTTCCCGCGCTCACTTCATAGAGTGAAATGTCTCATAAGTGTCTCATACGTCCTTACAGACTCAGCTTTCAGGCAGCTCTTGCTGGAGCCGTCAGAAAGCAAGCCTTTTGTCTCTTATACTAACCTTGATTTTAACTGAGCAGAAAAGTTATTATCCTCCAAGGTTTTGTTAATCTTCGCATTTCTGTAAACTACGTAGTGGGAGAAGGCTTAGTCTCAATACAAATATAATTTAAACTAGTTTATTGGGTAAAATTGCACTTTTTAAATGACTTAGTACATGGTGCTCCTATTAGCCAATTTCAGCTGCCACATTGTCCATTTGCTTAAGTGGTGATTACTATGTATATTCGCTGCTTACACCCCATTATTGATTAAGGTATATTTCTAGACCTAAGTCTTTTCAGGCCTACTTTACAGTAATAGAAATTGAGTTCTATTCAGCAAAAGCTATATTATTTCCCATTATAGTTTGACCGAGCGCAAGCTTGAAAGTGGAATTTATTGCCCGTTTCAGACTATTAATGGGTGGCCATTATAGTACATCATATATTCCGTTTTTAAAATGGTTAAATTGCCTGCTATTTTAATGCATTAAAATGTGAAAGTGTGCTTAATATGAAAATGCCGTTTTCAACTCAAAATACGGCGTATTCTACAACGTTCAAGAACTCTGCAAATTGAAACAATATGTTACAAGTTTAGTACTGCTACAATTTCCTTAATATTATATTAAGATGCTTTTGATATAAGAACATATATTTAACTGACAAAAGTTTTTATAAATCCACTTAATGGTGCCATGGGTCTTGCCTCTCAGGTTTGTATTTTATACTGTAATTTTACTAGCTTTATTAGCCTTTATATCAGCGCCTAAGAGGCGCAAGTGGTGTGAGCACGACAGTCGTAGCGATAACTAAATAATCCTAAAAGCGCGGTACTATGTGCTATATTAAGGCTGATTTAGTTTCATACTTTCATGCATATATGGGAGAGACGGTAGTTTTTTTAAGAATGAATTCCATAGGCATACTACTTCGTATCATATGCGCTTACTCCTAGTTGATCTCTTTCAGGGAACCCAAGTCGCCTGGCAGCAGAACAACTCCTCCGGCGCCGACATGAAGCTCGCGCCCATCCTGTTCGGCGTCGTCATCGTCTTTGTCCTCTGCAACAGCCTCAGAGTCATCCTCAACATCTACGACTTCTCCGTGCTCGAGAGCATCATTCAGTGTGAGAAGAAGGGAGTCTCAAGGTAGGATCACATTTTACTAGAGCCACCCGCCAAGACTGGTTGTCGCTATTCTCGGATTCCGAGAATAATGCGATTGTCGCAATGCCGAGAATAGACCGATTACATTTCATTCCCGCGCTCGAATTTGAAATATTTTCGCGGCATCTGATTGGATGTTGCCAATAAAAACAAAGCCATGGACCAATCAGAAGGAAGTAAACAAAGTCATGTGACATAACAAACAAACTGTGGACCAATAAGATGGCGTGAAATATTTTAAATTTTAGCCCGCGAACGAAGGGTAATCGGTCTATAGCGCGACTTTAAGGACAAAATGGTACAATAAGGATTTTCATGGCAGAGGTAGGTCGGCCAAGTTGAGTTGGTCATGAACTGTATACTGGTGTTCATTACTGACTCGACCCAGATTATGTATCCGACACACTCCTACATGTGTACTAGGGCCTTATTATCGGTCCTCTGGCCTTATTATCGGTTCTCTATTACTTCAACATTGCGCTATTCTCGGCATTGCGACAATCGCATTAAAGTCGGAAACCGAGAATAATGCTATTCTCGGGACTCTCTGCAACCAGTCTCGGCGGGCAGTCTTGGAGCATATTAGGGTTATTCTGACGCTAGTGTATAAATATTCATCGTTTAGAGGATGAAGTTATACATAAATACGTAAATAAGAACTAATTTACACAACGGTTGAATCTTTATAATACAAGACAGATAAAGCAAATCGATTGTAGCCCACATTAATTGAAAGTAAACGAAACCTCCAAGACTCATTAAAGAAGGTGAACCTTTGTTCTATTGTCTCTCAACTACGAGTACAGTAACTGCTAAGTGCTAAGTGTCTAAAAATATAACAGAAACTTGCTTTCTAATTAAAATTACACAAGGTCGAGTAGATTTTGGATTGTATAATAATACGATATTGAGTTTTTTAAATGATGGTATTATGGCCTTTAATCCAATGTAGCCTTTGTGCTTTGAAGATCAAATCCGACTAAGCCATTATAATTTGCGTGTAAAATGGCACAATATTTTTTGTAAATATGTACTTTGTTACCCACTAGAGCACAAACTATTGAAACCCGGCTACTATGAATGAATTTTTTTTGAAGAAATTGCGTATTATAAACGTTGAAACCCCTCTTGAAAGGCTATCGTCCCATTATTATTACGTAAGTTTGGTCTCTTCGGAGATCAAAGCAAATTTTCCCAGAAGGCTTTTATTAGGGTTCCTCTAACTACGTAGCTTTTATCAGCGCATTTTTGCGGAGTTTCTCATCAGATCATACATTGAACCAAGGGTGTGTAGGGGAGGTTTGCTTGCAGAGAAAAGATTTGAATTTTCGCCGTTTTCCCGCCACTCTTAAGTCTTCATGAAAAACTCTTAAGTCCCTTATAGACTCAGCCTTACAGGCAGCTCTTGCTGAAGCGGCCAGCAAGCAAACCTTTTGTCTCTTTATATAACCTGGGTTATTCCTTAACTGCTCACTATATTGATCACAGTACAAAGTTTCACTTAATAATATTAAATACTAATTATTAAATATTTATATGATAATTACTAAATATTTTTACTTTATTTTTCAAATATATTGAGAGTTTGAGGCCAGTATTAGCTTGAATAAATGCTCTCTGTGAGTCTGATCTCTAAATGATAACTTCCATCAAATTGATGTGATTCGTTCCTGTCAGAAAACAGTCAGTTAGACGAACGAGAAAGCAGGAAAGCAGCTTAGAAAGGTAAAGATTAGAAGAAAGTTTTCGGGACTTTTTTGTTTTGACTCGGGTTTCTCTTTGAGCTTAAATGGACTTATTGTTTCTGGGACATTTGATTAACAATAGTGTTAATAATATGCTTGAGCTCAGGAATGGATGCGCTAGTTGATTAGCTATAACTGGTCTAGACATATCAGATAAAGGGTTTCTTTTCTCTTTTTCCATCCAAAATGTACTGCAATGAAAGAAGTGCTTTTATAATAGTATATCAAGTTATATATTTGGAAGCAATTTCCTACTGGGAAAGGTAAAATGACCTAATATTACGTGAAGATGCAATGTGATGTAAATGAATATGGAAAGTTTAAAGTAGTGTATTCTTGTATAACTTACGGTGTGTTAGTGTATTTTAGGAAGTGCCATTTTTCTTGGACTCGATGTGTTATTATTTTTTAGATAATTTCCTCTAAGAGAAGGAAAATGCTTAATTTTATTTTACAAAAAATATATACATGCATAGCAATTGTCAGTCAATATCAACTTATAGGACGGATTTTAGAAACTTAAAATAACACTATAATTTTATTTTTAAGTGATCCAACAAAACCAAACAGTTGCTTGTAAGTTGATTGTAAGCGTTGGCAACTTTCAAGCAACAGTTTGGTTGGGAACGTTAGTTTTTTGTTATGTATAAATGAATAATAGTAAAAAGGTACAATATTTTATTTCAGGACATCCCCCTGTACACGTTCATGCTGACGATCCTGCTGGTGAGCTACAACCGGCACAAGACGATCCGCAAGCCAGCCGGGCCGCCCATGGTCATCGGGTGGGCGTTGGCCGCAGTGTGGGCGCTGCCGGTGGCGGTCGTGCTGCCGTACTCGGCTTACATTACATTTATTGACCTCTCGGTGAGTGAAAAAAATGTTATCTTTTATTACTTTCGTTATAATGAGAATAGTGTATAGCACATAAATCCCGGCCAAAGAAAAATTTCAATTTAAATTTGCTAGATGGCGCCAAGGGTCGGGCCTCTCATGTCTGCTATTGCCCTTATTTAATGTTGCTGCAACTCAGTCTTCATTTCTCTGTTGAAGGAGAATACAGATCTGAGAGGTGCAAATTTAATGTTTTCAACATCTGGCGGATATTATCGTAACTATTTCAAAATGCGCGGGAACTATCTTTGTTTTGCGCTACCTTTTGCCGCTAGATGGCGCTGTAGGTCGCAAGATCCTAGTAATGAAAGCCATTTACTGGATCTTATGACCTGCAGTGCCATCTATCGGTTAAGGCGGCGCAAAACAAGGAGATTATGTTTTCCATTATATGAGAGTTTTTCTGGCAGAAGGTGGGTGTTCTTTGTTTGTAAAATAAGTTGAGTTACTACTTTAACTTTCATCATAATTAAACAATATTTTTTGGCAGAAAATGTTGCTCTTTGTTTGTATTTTTGTTGCATGAATGGACACATGCAGGTACTTGGTGTAAGCAACACTCGACTATATACAGAGAAATATATAAACCATAGAATAAGCGCTCTTGTGAAATCTCGCCGCAGTTTTATTGTACATACTGACGGACACCAATAGCTCGGACTCGGGCTCAGCTTCCTTCAACCATGCGCTCAGGCCAGGGAGAGATTATCTTTCTTCAGGGAGAAAGGGAGAAATATAATTTGTCCGAATTGATTAGTCTATTTAGTTGTAATGAATTCCAAAAAAAAAAACAATTTGTTTAAAATAAACAACTTAAAAGAGTTTTCCATCCAAATTGCATTGTGTATACATACACTGCCTACCACTTATTGAAGTTATTAATATTTATGCAGAAAATGGTTTAATGAATTCGGACAAAGTACGGGCAACCGTGATACACTTCTCCGCCGGAAATGCTTTATTTGCATTACGCAACATTTTTTACCGGATGTCAATCACGAAACTCGCGTTCAGTACGCAACTTTTTGGATGGGAATCACAAAACCCTGATTCATTACAACTTCACCATAGCTGCGGAATTTTTGAAGACAACAACCCCCAGCCAATTGGGCGGAAAGACAGACACAGCGCTTATTCTCTGGTATATATATTTCTCTGACTATATAGTAAACAATTTTATGCAAGCTTTATTATACTGTAGGTACCAAAGACGTATCACCAGTAGACTGAGTCAGTTTATTAAGCCTTCGTTACTCCAAATATATGTACGCAACATACAAAATGAATGTATTTCAAAACTTCTTAGCAATCCACAGATCTAAATCAATAACTTCCAGTTCACTTCATATCTATGACCTCATATTTGCTGACACAACATTTTAAATGCGAAAAAGTTGAGTTTCAATCTTTCCTTGAAATTCTGCTAAAATGTGTTGTTGTAAAAGAGTTGTAAATCATAATCTGCTATCTTTATACAATATTTTTGAGCAAATGTGTCTAAATCCTGAGCACGGACAAAAATAAAGTGCCCTTTTAGACAGAAAGATTTTCTAGATTTGCCCATAAAGCATGGCTTGGTTTCCGGAGAAAAGTAGTACGTATGCCAAATCAATAACAAATAACGATTTATATGAGACACATTAAATTTGACATTAATTTGCCTAAATATCACTTTTTCAAGATAAAAATATGAGTGGCACTAAGCATTTAGTTTAAAAAACAATGAAGTAAGTATTTAGATAACTTGATAATGGCAAAATGAGTATTTGAAAACATTTAAAGCGAATTAATTACCTACTTATATTTCTTAAATACAGCAATTTCATTACTTTATAAACATAGCTAGCAATACTTATGAAAATCATATCTGTTCTTATGATTCCCTCTCTAGAGAGTTTCTCCTTTTTCCCAAGAAAGCTTTATCCTCCTTCTCAAAAATGGGCCTTTTTCCGGCACTAAAAAGAAGTACAAGATAG
>LR137539.1:12937-29369 GCA_900659605.1 Tisbe holothuriae | reverse complement strand
TACACGTCCATGAACTGCTGGGTGTGCTCCAGGTTGAACTCCTTGGTCTGCTCCCAGATGTTGTGCGGGGGGTTGTCGCCGGTGAAGAACACAAATATTCACTTGAGACTACTCACCCTTCATGGTTCCCCATAGAGAAGTAGAGCGGCACTGTCGGGAAGTACTTTTTGTACACGTCCATGAACTGCTGGGTGTGCTCCAGGTTGAACTCCTTGGTCTGCTCCCAGATGTTGTGCGGGGGGTTGTCGCCCGTGAAGAACACAAAGTCGAGGTCGGTGTGGGTCTCACTAAAAGTTAAGAAGTTAGTTACTAAAAAATGGAAAGTTTTGGATCTTAATAAGGTTTTTTAACATTAACCGCTAATGATCTCTCATTTAATAAAATAACTGTTATTATGCACTTAAATGTATGAACATATTTTTACCATTTATGTAGGGCGCGCCAATTTATGACTCTAAGAGCCTAAGTGCCTCTGTCCTAAAAAGTATTAGGGCAACATTGTTCATTTACCTGATGTCCTTCATAAATGCGTCAAATGTCCAGATGGGCAGGTCACAGTCAGCGGTGTCACCCCAGTAACCAGCCTGGGTCTCATTTGCAAGGGCTGGGCCAGTTGTGTTCATACAACAGCAGGGCATGCCACAGAGTGGATTGGAACCTTCCTAAAATGAACATAAGATTGACTCATTACAATGTAATAAGTAATAACATTCAATAATTATGCAAAACTAAAGTTAAGTTATTAATTGTACCAGATATGAGAGGTCAATGTGAGCATCTGAGAAATGCATCATCTTCACTGTGGACCCAGTGGGTGCCCCAGGGGCAACATAGGGAGGCTTGGTAGTCGGTGGCAGGTCCACATGCCAATCGTTGATCATAGCCTCAGTTTCATTATCTGAAATATTAAATAAATAAGTGACATATATTTTACAAATTAGCTCCAAATAAAACTAAGAAAAGTTTTTATTTTTAAAGGTAGGTGGCAGTGAAGTACAAGTAACAAACTAAAGCTGGATTCGGAACACTGTCATCTAGCTTAAAAATTTCGAACTAATTCATAAATTTATATAGCCTTACTGATTGGTTTTCAAGCATACAACTGTAGTGCCGGAAACAAATATTTCTGCATTTAATATCTAAATTTTCTTACGGAAACATTTGTCATCGTTAAACAGTCCACAGATGAGATCCGGAGTGGCCGTCGGGCCCATCTCGGTGATGACGTAGTCGAACATGGGAGTGTAGGTCTTGACGGCACCAGCGCAGACACGAGGGTCCTTAATGGAATAATTATATAAAGTACCATTTTATGTATCTGCCGTGGAATTCTCAATTTTTTTTTCATGAATCTGCTGACAAAGTGGATGTACTGAATGGTTTGTAGGAATTGATGCAAGTAACTCTTGTGCTCATAGTTTCACATTTCCCAATCAACTGGAACAACTGCTTATGTTATGGTCAAACTCATAGAAAATAGATACATTGCCTATTCCCCTTTGTAATAGAAAAATGAAGCAATGTCAATGTTTCGATCACTGTGCTCGATAAAAAGCCAATTATTTAGTATAAATATTCTTACCTCAATCTCAAAATCAATACAAACATTGACAATCAAATCCTCGAGCTCTTCCAAATCCATATCTGAACAATTAGTTAAGTTAGTAACAATATACTGATGTAATGAGGCATAATTACCGTTTTGAATGTAGTAAATAATGATATCGGCGAGTGCATCACACAGATTGCATGGAATGTTGATGCCGAGCTTGGTGTGGCTCTCATCAGGGTGGGCGGCCGTGCTGAATGTCACGTGGGGCACCTTGGTGCGCTGCTGGAAGAGGTCCATGTGGTGGAGGGCGTCAAACAGGGGGTACAATTCTATAGCACATAAACCATAACTTACTTCAAAAGTAAATATAAATCAGCGAGATGGCGCCACAGGTCTTGCCTTTCAGGGTTTTGTTTTATATACTCCTTCTTCTATGGTTTTATGCTAAGACTCAGCTTCATGTCAGTGCCTGAGAGGCGCAAATCTGCCAAATCATCTAGCGGAAAGGAAAGTAACTAATCCAAAAAGCGCAAGAACTGTGTGGTTTCACTTATTAATATAATAAGATTGAGTCATGGAACGAAGATATTTGTATTCTTAATGAGCTCTAATTCTACTTAAACAATTTTTTTTTCAAAGATTCTCAGTTTTGCTCACAATCATCTTATACAGTTTCATTATGATTTTTAGCCATGTTTATGAGATCCCTCTTGGAGAATATAATAGATTCTGAATAGAGTCACTATTCAGAGTCTATTGTATTCTCCGTAAAATACTTTTGTACGAGTATTTTAGTGAAGAATGGCAAAAATGCGTTAAAAGTGGTGTCAAAAAATTATCAAAGACATCATAAACTTCTATATAAAGAAAAAATACACACAAAACTTATTAAAATTACACGAAATGTTATATAATTAACCTTTTGGATGTTCCTCCCACCGGAACCCGTTCCCCATTCCCACATCCAGCAGAATCTTCCTCATCAGATCCCTCTGGCGAACTTCATCCTCTGTAAAGTGGTCGGAAGCAAAGGCCACGGTCACAAAGGCCAAAATAAAGGCCAAAGAGCACAATGAATTCATGTTGAGCCTTTTAAAATTGATTGCAGACTGAATTAACTTTGTTCAAGGATGCTTAAAAGTTAATCGTACTCTATATTTTATGAGGGATTACGTATTAAATTATTATCTTGTCAGGTGTTTACAATGTTTACAATGTTATTAGTAGGCTAAGTCTGAAGTGACGAACATAAGAATTATATTTTAGTTAAATATTGTGATGTAATATTCTCCATTGTCTTGCAAGTACACCTGTTGATTATAATATAGCTCAAAATGGACAATAACGAATAATATAGATGACCTCGGGGGGCCAAGTACGGTGTTGTATGAATTTTAATATATATTTCCGTAAACTTCCAATTTGTGGCTGTATATCATGTTTTAAATGTCGTAATTATTTTCTTTCCTATTGAAGAGTACATTTTCTATACCTATTTGTTGTTGTACTCTATTCCTGAATAACAAACTTTCCAACATGCAAAAGTAACAGGGCTTTGGAAGTTACATGTTACTCTGCCTGTAACTAAGATCTATAATTCGGCTGTCCAAATGATAAGGAGCAAACGGTGCCAAATCTCCATGTTCGTAAATATATAAGGAGCTTGAACAAGCATTTGACATAGTCCTCTTACTCGTATATACTTTTATAGTATCAGTTCAGCACATAAAACATGTATTAAATTTCATCGTTGGCTCTTCTGAAGAGTTACAATTTGGCTAGATAACTCATTTGGACAGCCGTATTAAACTCAGCTGTATCCACAGATATTGTGTAAGACACTTTTAAGTTATACTTATTATTACTATATAAAATTAGACAAACGGAGAGTAATATGTTTCAATACCCTGAATATAAGGTTTTTAGCCGCAGCAGAAATGTCGGAGACGTAGATCACAAAGACAAAGGAAGAGGATGTTCTTGGACTGGTTCACACACATCGAGTTGTACTCTTATTATTAAGATACATGCAGTAAAAAAACTTCTCAAACAACATGACTTATATGTTATGTAATAAAAAGTGTATTTATTGTATTGCATGACTCCAATTGACATATTCATTACACTTCAGTATTTATCATTATACACTTGATTGTATATGAAGTTATTTCTAACCAAGGAGATGTCAAAAGTGGTTTTAATTACGTTACATATGCATCAATTGCTTGTTGCAAGTATATTTGATGCTGAGACGAACATAACCCTTGTATATCAGCATTGTTAACTGATATTTATATACGTTCAAGTAGATGTTGAGTCCATATTTCACACTCGTTAATTCCCGCCGAGATTCGTTTCTCTGACGGTATGCGTTGCATACCAGCCGTTGATGTATGCATACATTTCTCGTATTAATGAAAGTGCGAATTTAAGGAGTATTAGTTTAGTGTGGCACGAGAAATGTGACTGGTATGCAACGCTGGCGTCAGCGTCTTTCTGAAACGAATCTCGGTGGGTTATCTTTGACCCCTCTAGGCTGTGGCAACAACAAACAAAACACAATGCACCATATCTTGCAATATAATCTGGAACGAAGGCTAATTGAATGTGAAGTGCCGATTGTTCTCAGATGGTGTGTTTATGGCTTTATTGTTGTTGCCCCGTCTGATACGAGTTATTTCACATTCTCACATGCTAAATGAGAATATGCAAAAGGGGTATCCTGGAGGGAAAATTGAAGGAGGGTTGTGCGGTATACTGTAAAAGTTTAGATATATTCTTCATTAATTTGAAAATACACGCTGCAGCCGTGTGCTTAAAATGGAAATAATGCGCAAACTTTAGAACAAAACTAATAATAGAAGGACAGCGACTACTTGCCCAATATTATGTATTTAAATTAGTATCTTAATATTGACCCTTCACTGGCCTTCAGTGCCCTTTTGAACGTTTTTTGGTAATCAATATGTAACAATTAGGGAATGATGGTCGACCACATATTCGGACGACTATCGACTATTACCTTATCTGCATTTCGGGCTTACAAGTTCCAACAATAGACGCAAGAGGGAGCAGTCAATCTTGACCCACTCAGCACAGTAGTAAAACAACTGAGCTGAGTTACCGAGTTGTCTTACTGTTTGCTGTGCTGAGTGGGTCAAGATTTTTCCCGTCCCCCAAGTGATCGCACTTATTTCTAAAGCTGAGCCAATTTTTCGGCCTGTGCATAACGGATAATATATCGACTATGGAAGATCGACCACAATTCGACTATATATCGACCATGAAGAGTCCATTTTTATAACATAAAAATGAAAAATACGAATTCGGCTATTAAATTAATTCTATGAGTAATAATGTAAAGGGGATCCATTTAGGACCATGCATGGCCCCCCATGATAATATAAAATGCAAGAATGAATATGTCTCATATTATTTTAAATATAATATAATATTAATTATGTATTGCAACCTAGGAGCTCAATCTATTTGAATACTTCCATACTTACATTAAACCACTAATGAATAGTCTCTATGTTTGATTCTATATATGTGTATGTATGTACAAATTAGGGGCACATATGTTGTAAGTTTATGTAAGTAAATATATCGTTAGTACAGTACATACACATTCTATTATGTAATATCATACTTTGACGTTTTATTTAAATAGTTTTCTCATTACTTAACAAACAAATGTTATAAAACTACTTTGAATTAATTAAATATAACATTGCAATGGCCATGGAACAGAATAAACTTTATGTTAAAAAGAATATATTACATTAAAATCTGATTCAGTCTGTAATTCCAGAAGCTGTTCATTTTATTCCCTACAATACTGTCTAGTATCTACCGTTTTAAAGTTCAGATGAATAAAAACGGACTTTTTAACTATTTAAGAAATAGTTACAAAAATTATTTTTGGCTGGGTCTTTGTTAGCATTACTATTGGTATAAATTATAAATAAAGTAACACATATAATACTAATATTTTGACAAATTTGAATTATTTCATTTTATGTTATGAATTTTGAAAAAGCATGGTCGATATATAGTCGACCTGTGGTCGACCACGTCCGCTCATAGTCGATATCGAATAACGACTCTCTCTGCATACCCTAGTAGTAGGGTAAAAAAGCTGGGCTTTTGCCAATTCTTCTGTTTAACATCCGTTGGTTTGTGTTAAGTTACAATGGCGTATTTTCATATTATGTGTTTGTTTGGCAGTGCATTTCGGCATAGAGTACTAAAGAGTACTAAAGAAGAGGTATTTCAGTGGTCTATGATTTCGGTTATGTACAGCAACATATTTGTCATGATTTGTAAAATAATAAGTAAATCACCTGGTTTTAATTATTGGTCACTTATTTTACGGAATAATACGTGTTTTAATTTATACGGGTTCCGGTGTTACTTAGTAGCAAAATTTTAATAGCAAACACTGAATAATTTTTATATAAAGGAATTTAGTTTTACTCGTCCCTTGGCCTTGGTTATACTATTATTAACTATTAAGTATTGCTTTCATTTTAGTGCATCAAATCACTATACAAACTTGGCATTTTATTTACGACCTTCCTTCTCGTTAACAAATAATTACACCGACATAAAATTAAAAACAAACATTCTCCCTGGAAACAACTCCCGATTAGCTTTTATGCATATAAATGTTTTATTGCCTACTTTGACTTGTACCTGCCATCCATATATGATCTACTCGCATAGATTCGCCTATTCGCATCCCTAATTTGGTTATACCCATCCATCTTTGGAAATAGAAGGAGAAGCCATAACGTCCTGTAACATGTCCAATTTTGCGAAGGAAACAACCATTCATATGTATACAGGGTGATCCTTTAAATTAGTATTCATTGATAACGTCAATTTTGCTATTCATTGTGTAGACTTTAAGAGTTTTTTTGCTATAATCTTAAGGCAAAATGATGTTTTTGAAATATGCAATGTAGTGTCCAACTGGCCATATACAACACCCTGTGTGTGATATTGGAAAGTTTAAGTTAAATATGAAATATCCAAGAATAACTTTATTTCTTCCAAAAAAAGTTTTTCTTCTCTTCCAAATTTATCCTTGTTGTGGGCAGATTTTTTCAAGGATATTTCAGTCCTTGCAATCGTTGGATGATGATTGAAAGTTCAAAGACTGAATCGAGAAACTCGCAGACCAGTCTCTCAATTTTTCGTCTGAATTGTTGTCAACAATGTATCTTGTTTTTTCTTAAAAACATCAGTTGAGAGTCTGGTTTATGAAAAATTGCAGGTTTTGTAACAAATAATAATAGATGTAGAACTTGCAGCACTTCCCATGGAAAACGAATATTTTAATTTCTTATATCGCACTTATGTTTAATTTTTGAAACCATGTCTTCACTTCCGATCGCGGTTGTCAAAGTTCACTTTTTCCAACTGCGTAGGCAACGTTTTCTGCTAGCATAATATCTCTTTTAGTACCAAACCTCTTTATCTTTTAGAAGCTCCGAGTGAAATGCCGGCCATAACTCATCAAAAAATATCGTGCTCATGCCGCAAAAGTACACACGCATTATGCAAAGTACAAACTTTATAGATTTTGAGGCATCTGGTGTTTCGATGTGATATAATAGAGGGGTTCAGTGTAAATTAAGAAACACCATCAGTAGCTTCACAAACTCTCCTAAAAGATTCGACGCAAATGTAGCGTAAAATTAGGTTGCAAAAAAATAACGACTTTTTTAACAAGAATAGATAGCAAAGCAAGATGGAAGCAATCAGGATTAAGTCTGATACAAATAGAAGACTTAACCATAATCTATCAGGAAGAACAATTAGAGAAGGAAAATTAGTCTACTACAATAATGTTAATATGGAGTTTATGGACCTATTTTCTATCTCTTCAATTTATTTTCTTTCTCTGTATTTATGTGTGTTTTTAAGCCAACCTAATAAAATGAAATCGACATTAGAAGAAAGTGTAAATTGTTCCCAAGAGAAGTAAACAACTTTTAATGATAGTATACGCGGGCTTGCCCGCACATAAAAACTTTAACGACTATGAGGACTGAAGAGTTAATTGATATTTTTCATTTTCAGGTGATACTCCCAACATTATTCAGCCAAGCTTCAAAAACGATTCGTGTTGATTCAACTTTCATAAATCAAGGGTGATCCATCAAAAGCAGGAAGATAAGAGACTTCAAAAGGCCGAAAATGTGCATCAAACAAAGCTGTTGCACGTTTTATAGGAAAGAATGCTTCAAAATCCTCTTGAGACACCTGATCTGATTGTATTGTCTACACTCACACCTGCAAATTGGGAAACCTACACAATATCAGATATAAAAAGTTCACTCTGACTTAAATGTCAGAAGAAGGCTTGTGAGAAGAAGAAGAAGAAGATCAGAGAAGAGTCCTTGGTGTATATAGAGGGGAAAATGTATCCCCAGCTGAAGACAAATTGATTGGACTCACAAAAAAGCAAGGTTGGAACTTGACACAAACAGTGCACAGTGGTTCAAAATACACTTCAAACTAACAAACATAAAAAATGAATCCCCATGTAACTCTATATGAGTGAGTTTAAATCTCACTTTTACCCACAGTGCTTCTCACTTGCCAGCGCCAGCATCTATTTTTGACACCAATTGACACCTCAGCAGCTCCTTACCGATCAAGATGAGTAGCAGCCTGATCCTGTTCGACTATCTCATCCTCGTATTCGCCATCCTGGGCGTCGTCATCAACATCTCGGCGTTCGTGATCATCAGTAGGAAGAAGAAGGTGAGTTTAATACAATTGTGATGTCTTCTCTCGGAAATTCCTCATTCTCTGGAGTTGTTCATTTACTTAAAAGTCTCAAATATACCCAATGAGGACTGCTTTCTATTGTTTGTATACATGTGTTTAAATGAGATACTAAAGTATTATTATATAAGGAAAAGTATACCTTGTGCCATATATTGTTCCACGTTTGTTTAATTTGTTAAAGTGGACCTTTGTGCCTAAGTGCAGTTCTTATTTAATCTTTTAAGTTTTGACGATGGTGTCTCATTACCCTGTTTTCCCAGCAACTCATTTTCAAACCCCAGAACAGCGTCATTATTAAATACAGCTGCTCGTTTTTTGCCGGTTTCGCTGGAAACCACATCGTTTCCTTTCATAAAATAAGATGAAGAAGTTTGGGCGGAAGCCCGTGGCAGAATGGTTAGCGTGCGAGACTTCCATGCAAGGGGGCCGGGGTTCAAATACCGGCCTCGGCGGATGGATTTTTCAAATGCGCCAAAAAGCTGCCACACCCAGTCTAAGTCATACAGGTGGTAAGCTACTGGCAATCCCAGCAGTGGCTCCTCTTGGACTTGCCCTTGGAGGGCGTGCTATTGCAATGAACCTGAAAAGGTAGTACCCTAAAATATATAAAAAGGGATGCATAGCAAAAAAAATAGTTAAAGAACGCTCGTAAAGAAGATAAATATGTCTGTTGTCGGATATGAGCATTGATCTGAGGTAAAAACTACACTTTTCATTTAATATTGACTCACCTGAATGAGCAACTGCCTCTGCCTATCATGACTAACCAACTGCTCGACCTGCTGCGGGTCCGACGCCGCCGCCATCATGCCACCCATCCCTGATGACGACGCCGGTACCGACGTGGACGCCGCCGCCGGGGCCAACGACGCACCCTGAACTGGGGCCTCCAAGTCAGCCTCTGACGAGACTGAACTCGAGGCAATGGTACGGTGGATCCGGCGGTACCTAAGACAGCGAATGCATATTATTCAAAACTTACAAAGGTGGCCTTGATTACACATGTATGTACATGTACGAGTAAGACATTACCTTTGATCTAACTGCTGTCTCTGCCGATCTCTCGGCCGCGCGCCGGTATTCGGACTCTGACCGGTAGGCGATGACGGCGGGTTGCTCGAGGACGATGTCCGTGCTCTAGTGACGTTGTTGGGGTTCTGCCAGGTGGTGGTGTGGTGGAGGTGGTCAATGTAGAAGATGCGGCCGTGGACGTCCATGCGAGCCTCCCAGTCTATAAGTGAGGAGTATGAGCCAGTGTTACTAATCCATGGCTTGATGTAATTTGCCACCTTGTAAAACAGTGTTGAAAAATGCACACTTACGTGGTGGTAAGACCTCATTCGGGGGCAACGTCACCCTAAACGTGCTCCTCTCCGGAATGGACGGTAGCCTTGTAATCGCCGAGCCCTCGGGCATCGGCGGCGTTGCGGACCGCCTATCAGCCGCCGACGCCGACTCAGCCATCATGTCCACCTGCTGAAGCTGGGAGGCGGACGCGGAGGACGTGATGTTGGCCGCAGCAGCGCCGCCGACGCCGGTGCCGCTGCTGCGGAAGGAGCCGGCGCTGGAGGCGGAGGCGCGGCGTTCCAGAAGAGAGGGTGGGAGACCGGAGGATACCTTTAAGAACGAGAATGCGATTGATTAAAGCAAAGTGACTTCTAATGAAGTAGGCTCACCTCCTGATCACTGAGCGAAGACGTAATACTGCTCCCAGCAGCCCCCACAATGCCAGTCGTTGTACCGCCATCAGAACTGACATCAGAAGCTGTGGATCTCCTCCTAGAAAAAGATAGATATTAAAATTGTGTCCAATGAAAGCGTATATACACATTGTCATGGAGAAAATGTAACATTTTAATAATATATTTGCTTAGAGAGCAGGAATTACTAATGCCATGCTCTAACCTGTATGTCGGTGCCGGCACTTCCGGCAACTCATGCGTGACATTTGCACTCTCTGGCGGCGGCGTGATCTCCACATTGAACCCAATCGTGGCCCCCAGGTCTATGGAAGGGTCAATGGGGTCGATACGGGGCAGCTGGAGACCATCTTGGGGCCGAGGGGCCAGCTCGTGAACGGGGCTGTTGAACACGGAGCTGAGGTCATCGTCGTCGTCTTGGTCGTCGTTTACCTGAAAGAAAAATTCAGTTTGTATAACAATCAGATTGGGTGATTCTTAAAAATATTTTATGTAAGAACGACTTTAGACACCATTGTAGTGGAATAGTAGTATAATTAAAACAATATATACCTATTTATAAGGCTGTGCGAATACCAAATTTGAATCCGACTGTCGGATTCGGATTAGGATACCAAAATTCGTCGGATTCGGATCCGGATTCGGATTCGGATATCAGATTTCTGCCATACAATAAACAAAATGTTCAAAATCTTTGAAATGAACAAAACATCAGCTGTCCCTGGACTGCTTATATACCAACTACACTGTGTACTATGTAGTTTATTTAGAAATGACCAAAAAACTTTAAAAAATATTTAGTTCATAATTTTATTGTTCCTGTTTTTATAGGTTTTAACAGGCAATAGTGCCAAATCAGCCAAATCCGACATTGGGTCAAATCCGACATTTTGAAATCCGATGTCGGATTCGGATTCGGATTCGGATATCTAGAAATCCGAATCCGAAAAGTCGGATATCGGATTTTGCACGGCCTTACCTATTTACCTAAGATAAATAAAAATCATGAAACTGCTAAAGAGCATTTTTCCTACTACTTTCCTAAAGAGGAACATTGTTCTCATATGAGGCAATCTATGTAATAATCATATAAGTGAAAATACCTGTTGCGACAATGAGTCCCCCTCCGTGGTCGCCGTATGCAGCTCACTAATACTCATCGGCGACGGCGTCAGCCCGTCAGAATCATCCGCCCCGGGAACGGACAAGAACCCGCCGCCAATACTCATCGGCGCGCTCGACCTCAGATTCGGCGGCCGCAGTTGTAACGTTCTGGGTGTGGTTGACGACTCAGTCTCGTCTTCGAGTTGTTCGAGGTTGTTGTTGACGACGACAATGCTGAACTCCATTTGGGACCTGAAAGGGATTGAGGGTTTGAAAGAACTGCGATACTTTAATATATTCTTTTACAATCTTGTTCATTCACTGATCAGAGTCCGATTATTAAAAAGTGAAAACGAGATACTTGGCGCTTAAGGTACTCCTTTAGCTGGAATACAGCCTCCTCATTGGCTGAAGGGATTGCTAAGGGAGTAAAGGGACTCCCGCGTTAAGTAAATCCTTTGCGCTTTTTAATAATCGGACTCAGCTAAATTAATAAAATTATATTAAATTTACTCACGAAATATAACTACATTGTCCTACGTACGTCCTAACACTGCAGTTTTGTTAGCAGAGTTATTTCAAAATGTAATCCTTACCTATTAGTAGACCCGTCCTCTTCATCATCAAACACCCCGGCAGGCGTATCCAACGACGTGTTCCGACTCGACTCTTCAATGAGCAGACGTCGATGCCTTGCAATCGCCTGACCCACCATGGGCGGCTGAGGCTGACTCCCCGAACTGGAGCTCGCACTCTCACTCGCCTCCAGCACCTGATCCATATGCTCCCCAAACACATCCTCCTCAGCAGGACGCTCAATCACAATGGCATCGTCATCATCGTCATCCTCTTCAATGGGTTGTTGCACCGGACGAACTCTGCTGTTGTTGTTGGACGAGTCCATTTCTAGGTTCTCTACAGAGGCCACGTCGAGCAGGCTGGTGTCGTGCTCCGGCGTGGCGAGTGGCGCGGTCATCTGCTCAGACTCAAGACTGGTGCCGAAGAGCAGCGATGTGGATGAGGGCGACGCCTGGACTGCCACGGATTGCAAGGGCTCTTCAGTGGGCTCTTCAGTGGCAGGTTCGACCGGCTCAGCTGTGACAGAAGCCTCCTCCATTGGTGAGATTGGTTGTATGGCAGCATGCGTGGCCACAGTCCGCTGCACGACAGTCCTTGCAGTGCGGAGTCGCAACTGAGCTGCAGCAGCCTCCACCCGATCCGGACTCCAGACCTTGACCAGCGTCTTTGTCGCCGCAGCCGCGGCCACCTGAGTCCTCTGCTGCTTCCGCTCCTGCGAGCTGAGCCGTCTCGGTGACCCCGCACCTTTCTTACTGGGAAGCGTCTGCGCTCTGGAAAGACTCTTGGCCGAGGCGGTGTCCGCGCTGCTCTGTGTCGGGGTTGATTGTCCCTTTGACGGCGACGTAATCTGCCGCCGTAACATCCTCCGCCGGGCAAACGTCGGACTTGCCCCGTCTGTCTTGACCACACGGCGTGTAATCTGCCTGCCCCCGGACGCCTCACTCCGCCGCGTGTGGTCACTCAACCGCCGGCGGTAGAGCGCGGCTGCCGCCGCCGCAGACGCGGAATCATCCGTCATCGGCGTCCCCGGCCCTGGCAACGACGGTCGTGGGCTGGCCAAGTCTGACGCGAATGGCGACGTGGGCGATGGGAGATGTGCGTAACCCTGCTGCTGCGGGAGTTGAAGGAGGTTTCGTCGTGCGTATGACGCGGCCGCGGATGCTGAGCGCTTGGCGCGGGCGTTGCTGCCGGTGGTGTCGCCCTGGTGGAGGGCGGTGACGCGGAAGCGGAGGGAGGATGAGCAGGGGTTCTCAGCCGTGGACAGGGAGTAAGCGACGTGGCTGGGTTTGCTGGAAGAATATAAGTCAAGTAGTTCGAAAAGGCAACTGCATGGTAACGTATAACTTGTAAGATTGCGATGATATTTATTGATTGAGATCATGCTTGTATGTTAAGCAGTAGGGTCAAGCCACAGACCTTCATAAGTAATATAAGTAACCAATATAGGTCTGTGGGTCAATCGGATCACAAGTAAATGCTGTTCTTACCCTGGCGTGACTTCATGCAATAGTTGTTGCACGTTAATCCTGAGCCGTCCCAGATTCCTGGAGATGGTCGGGCGGGACTTTGCAAACTTGTCCTTGATCTCGACTTCGATCTTGTCGTTCTCGTACATGGCGAAGAGAAACTCCTGAAAGAAAACAAATGTAAATTTTAAAAAGACTTTTTCGTGTTTATGCATTTAACAAGGTTAATTGCATGATGACATGTGACTTTTTCTTGACTTTTTTTAACCACATAATTGCACATTTGTAACATTTCAATACAGCTATTACTAAAAAGCTAAGCCAATTTGCCAAAATAAGTGTGTACACACTCTTGTACATCATAGTTCTATCATTCTATTATTATAGAGCTCTTTTTGATCCATGACCCGTTATTTTTATACCTCTCCGTCCCACACTGGGTCGACCGTGTTCCTCCTGACATTGGTCCTGCAGTGCTGCTCCTGATGCCGCACCACCACGCTCTCGTCCGCGGCCACGATGCGGAACTTGACGTAGGGGTCGGGGCTGAAGAAGATGCCCTTCTTCAAACTGCTCGCGCCAATGTCTGGAATATGACACACAATTATTAAATGTCTAATACTCTATTCACTCTCTGCAGATGATATTTTAGCCCCTATAACTGATGTCAAGGAAGGGAATGAAATAAAGGATCATTGCCTAAAACTTCATCATCCCCTAAGAAAATGGCATCATCTACTACATGATATCCTAAGAATTTTCATTTCTAAAATCAAATTGTGAAAAATTAAAGGTTGATGTGGTGGTGGGACAATAATATGTTCTTCATAAAATGTCATTTTTAATATGACAGGAAAACTATTGTCTGTCTCAACACGTCTAGTACACAGTGCTGATGCTGTAAAATGCCAATGTTCTTGTAGTAATCCCCATCACAACGGCATGTTCATTTATGCATAATTTTAGTGACATTGCATAACTGTTTCCAACCGTCAACAACATATTTCGACTGCCTTGATTGCTTCATAATAAAAGGTTCCAAATACATAAGTTACACTTAACTACGCCAACTGTGTTCTGATATTAGCCCACATTAGACGACTAAAGAAATATTCCTACCCGATATCAAAAAGTGCACTTGATTCGCCGGCGGCGGCGCTTGCTGCTGCTGCGGCGCCGTTGCCACTGCCACTGCCACCACCGCGGCCGCGGCCGCCGCACCCTCCACCTCAGTCGTCGTCACCGCCTCCCCCTCCTCCTCAGCCACAGTGGGCTGCTGCTCCTCCTCCGCCACAGTGGTCTCTTCCTCCTCCTCCATGTCAACACAGTGGTTTCCGACGTTTGAACATGGTATCACATTGGAGGTGAGATGGGGTTCACTTGGAGGAGATGGAAGAAGAAGAAGATGGGGAGTTTTTGTCAAGGATTATCCTACTTTCTTCTTCCTCTTCTACAGTTTCTTGTCCAAGGGTTGGCAGTTCATGGTTTACTATTGGAATTATACCTACCTTTACATCTCATTTCACATTTTAATACACTAATGTCCAATTACAGTATGTCAATGCACAACTCATAAACTCCCCATATGGTGTTATACTTTGCACATATCTAATGCTCATGTACATATGCAATATATAAGTAAGCATGTCTAGCAATATATATTCCGTCATCCCTGTCTATTTCGTCCTTGAGCCTTTTCTCTCTTTTTCAAGCTCCTCTTGTGAAGTCTGGTAGTAGTGGTGGCCTTTCTAAAAGAAAGAAAGCAGCAGCAGCAGCCTCTCTCTGCCTAGGGCAGCTAAAGAAAAGAAGGCCGTGCAACGAAAGAAAAAGGCCAGCAACAGCAGGCCAGAGAGGAGGAGGAGGAGGAGGAGCCCCTCATCTTTAAATTCCGTCCTTGCTATGAGGCTTGCTTGTGTGTGCCAGGGCTCGCTAGCAGCTCTGAAGAGGGGCGCTCCTCCTCCGTATAGTATAACATTTGACACTTTTACTGTGACTGGGTTTTCTTTGCTGTTGGTTACTTACAGTGGAGGGTGATTTTCTCTTTTCTCTTTCTTCTCTCTTTTCATGGGGGACAAAAGGACTCATATGAAAGTATGGAGAGCTGCATTGAAAGAATTCTTATTTTTGGTGTGAGTTTATATGAAAGTAAAAAATAGTTCCAATTTAGGAATAATGATATATTTTAACACTTCAATCCAAGGCCAATATAATACTACTTCAATATAAAATGTAAAAAAAAAACATTTTTCGTTTACTTGAATATTGAAACATTAGCACTTTTACTTAAGCTCATTTACGAGACTTCAGTATATATTCCAGCTTTCCTATAACATTATTATCTACGAGTACATTTGAGGGTAATAACTTAGAGTTTTTCCCATTAGGATTAATATTAAAATATGAATAGAAGAGAATATATTTCTCGTATATAAGTATTTAAATATATATTCTACAATAATATTAATTTGTTCTACGGACGTACATATGATGTTAAAATGTTCATGCATATTGGAGAGGTTGGGTGAGTATTTCAAGCAATATACCGCCAGAAAATACAAAGGCAATAATTAGATTATATAAAAATACATAACAAATAATGATGTTCTAACTTAACTAAGCTCCTTTATATGCAGTTGAATATATGTTACATATTGTCTAAAAAGTACCCACATAATCATAACTCTTTTCTGTTATTATCATGAACCCATCCAGTTTTGTTCTCCTCCCGAAGACGGGAACACGGAATAAAACAAATCGAGGTCGCTTTTTTGTCCGGCGCAAAAACTGGCTCAGACTTTGAGACGACAAAGAAGAAGAAGAAGAAGAATATGAAGTTTGACTCGCTCGACGACAAGCTGGTCTAACAAATGTTTTGAACGGGTTGAATTATTCAATGACTAGGACAAAGTTATAAAGTTTTGCAGTTGTTATTTTTAAACGCGAATGTTTGCAATTTCTCAAAATGACATGCATTTTTGCCGATTTACTGTATTTCTACATCTAATTTACTAACATAACTTTAATCCTTCGAAACATTTTAAATGTAGTAATATCATTATATGTAACAAGTTTTCTGATTGAGAAATTAGACCAGTGCAAAAGGAGTTAAAAGTACTCACAGATCATAGAGACTTACTACAATATTATTTTATACAATTAATAACCTTATACTCCAACCAATTGCACTATAGTTCCTACCCAAGTCCACCTTTTTGTACCCCCAAAAC
>LR137539.1:0-12837 GCA_900659605.1 Tisbe holothuriae | reverse complement strand
TGCAATGAACCTGAAAAGGTAGTACCCTAAAATATATAAAAAGGGATGCATAGCAAATATTTTTTTTAAAAAAAAGATGAAGAAGATGCAACAATGGCAAGAGAGTTACAAAAGGAAGCCTCAGAGTCACTCTCAAGTTCTCAGGCACAAAAAATCGGAAAGTTTTGGTGACTTTGTCATGATAATGACGGTCATAGCAACAAAAAAGGTTTGGGCATCTTGTTAGAAACCCTGTTTATGTTCTATGACCTCCTTTCAGACTGGCCGTTCCTCCGTCATGTTCCATGACCTCCTCAAACTCCTGATGGCCTTCGACGTCCTCGTCGTGCTCTGCATCCTCATGCAGTTCGCTCTCAACCCACTGTGGGAGGTAAGTGCAAACCAGTGTGACCGGCAATACTGCAGTTGTCTTCAGCCATAACTCTATTTTGCCTTAAAATCTTCTGCTGTTACGTTTTCACAAGAAAGAGGAGAAAAATCTTGAAAGATTTAAGAGGCTCATTTCAAGAAGGCCTCAAGCTCAGCTCTCGCTCTGAGATATCCTCACAGCTCCTCCGAGTATGCTCTCTTTTCTCAAGCTCTTTTTCCACTTCAGCAAACCTATTGAGCCCACTTGTTCTTTTTAGAGACATTATACTTTACAAAACCACCTCAGTTGAACACTAATTTCTACATTGTAACTGGATTGTTCCTTGTACATTTTAAGGAATCAGAAGTCAGTCTACACTGCGGTCGAAAATGTTTGTGCTTAACAAGCTTAAAGTATAGCAAATGCAGACGTACAGCTGTCTACATTACTCGGAAGAAGGAAGGAAATAAAAGGGCATACCAACATATGTGGCATTTTTGGGGAAGTTAAAGCCTCCGGTGGGAAGCCCCTAAAATACACGACAGCGAGAAAGCCTCTTGCAGTAAAGATGTATTCACGTGTTCACAGTGGTTTCATGAACTCTGAAACTTAAAATAGGCTACACAGTGGGACATTAATAAAATCAGTTATTCACAGTGGTTTCTTCTCCTGTCATAGGGCTACACCACCTTCGTCCACCCGTACATCCAGCCGTGGCTGTTCCCCATCATGCAGATTGCAGTCATGTCCTCAGTCTACTGTACAATACTCATCAGGTGAGTCAGCCTTAATTAACCTTTAATGCAGGAGGAAAAATGTCAGAGCCAACTTTATAATGGAAGTAACAGGCTTTATTTCCTATATTAAGGCCTTACATGTATAAGAATACTATTGTGTTAGTACATACAAAAGACTAAATAACGATTGTACATGTGTACACTCAGACTTCAGCATTCATTAAGAAATTGACACTTGAAGCAATGAAAGCATAAGTGGGTGGGGGTCGATGTCCTTAGTTCCTGTTCTAACTTGTATCATATGTCTGGAGAATTAATCACATATGTGTGAAGATATTCATTGCCGGATGTAAACTATAAATCGGTCTGTGTTATTAATTGTTGTTTGTTCCCCTATTCGTGAAACGGCCAAATATATTTTCTTGAATTTCTCGCCTTGTAAATGAAATTTTAAAACTAACAGCGCACGGCAAGATGTTAGACACACAATTTGCAGACTAACATAAAATAACCTTCTTTTTCTGCAAATGGCAAAAGAATTAACTCTGCACTAAATAAAGACTGCAGAAGACTGCAAGTGTGCTCATACATGTTTTATTGCCACGCAATGGCAAAAATGCGAAACCACCTTTGATGCCACTTTTTCAACTTTCAAAGGAAAGAGAGCTGCCGACAATCGGAATAATTAATGAATTCGAAAATATTAATGTATTCATATACTGTAGTTAATGAGACGCATTAAAACATCGTATTACATCAATTTATGCGCTCACAGACGTGTAAAGTGTCTTGGTATCAAATGTCATCAACGGTAATAGACTGAGATCTCCAGGGAAACCATACTTTAAAAAGTTACGGCTTTATGCAACAATGGTTATTAAAATGCGCCGCTGTTATGATTCCTTCAAGGACTTACTTGTACAGAAGTACCTGGGTTCCCTTTTAATCTTACTTTAATCGGAATAGACTACTTGAGAATTGAGTATCATTATGTATATTTTAATCACTTTTGATGCCGGGAAAAGTGGATTATGTCGAGTGTTAATGTTGATACGTCCGATCATTATCCTACTTTAGGGGGATTAATATTGAATTAGATAGCTGTATACAATGCGCTGCCAAGAGCTCTGCTTTATGTGAAGTCTACTCAGATAAAAAGTTATCGAATGAGGCTTGATTGTGGCAGAATGGTAAAGGCGCTGAGCTTCAACACCGTGAGGAGTAAGATTCTAATCCTGGGGACCGAAATAATAGTAGAACTTACTACTATTAGGAGATTTTGAACCATTTTAAGGTCCATTAAATGTTTATTTTTAGCCTTGAAGTCACATGGCAACAATGTTAGAGTAAAAAAATGTTGTTGGTCTTCTCCAGGCTTTTACCGCGACGGTCTTAGAGAGACTTTTACCTAGGATTTGAGGCAACAAGTTGTGCATTTTATATTGCAACATATTTCCGGGTGGATAAAAAAGTGATGATGTACTACATCGCCGTGTTTTATATATTCACGGCACCAGGAAAATGAGATTCTGATTTTGAAACCTTTTGCAAAAGATTGTGGTTGAATGGGAGTTTCCTTTAAAGCTTCCTTTTTATTCTTTGGAACACTGATCATAGTTCTACAAACCTTGATACCCGGCTACAAAATAAACTCCCGAAGTAAAACAAAAGTAGTTATTATGTTAAGCAATTTACCCGTTATAGAGTAAATATACGTTATTGGAATTTAGTTGATCAGTATTACTCTAATATATCGCTAATCTGCGCTTTATTTGACGTCATCGCAAATCCCATCAAATGATTTCCGCTGAAAAGCCGAACAGCTTCACTCACTTTATTCCTTGAACTATGGCAAGAATTTATTACCTTTCCAGTGCCTAAATTTGATGAAAATATTGACCTCAGCTGTCGTCAGTCACGTCAAGAGTTTCAAATCAAAGCTGCGTATAGACGAAAAAGAATCAGTCACAATAGTGTCCAAAGGGTTGAGAAAAATCATTTTATGACCATTGTTGCATCTAAGCCACTGTGCAGTTGGTCTTATCCGACACTGTGTCTGATACGTATATCGATTCGAGGAAAATTCTGATTCTACACCACGGACTTTTCGGTCCATTCAGACCGCCGCCAGAAGTACAAACATGGTAGATTGCAAATACTCTCTTCTAGGTCGTAAACCTGCCTTACAGAGTTCGGTTTATATAACTTGTAGAAACCGTGCTCTAAGGACATGAAATCGTAAAACTGCTCCACAAAGTCCGGTTCCTATACCATTCTTAAAGAAACCTCACTTTACTATAACAATAAGTACATGAAAGTGACCGCTGGTGCTCGTGCATAAAATAGGGCAATTTTGATTAAGTTTACTTAGCCACAGGATGTCAAAGTCTTGTTAGTAAACGGTACACAATATGTCGCCAGCAGTCGAGTTTCAACTACCGACCAATCAGGAGATTGTTTGATATTCATTATTTTGTAAATGTTGGAACAGGATGTTGGAAGGTAAGAAGAAAAAAATATGTTTAACTTTTAAACGTAGGTAGAAGAAATCTAGATGTAAATCTGATATTGGACAGTGAAATTTAGGACTATGATATTTTAGACAAGACTTTGTACTCCTAAGTGTTGTGGTTTAAGTTTGAGAGTACAAACCTTTTTTGATCATTTTACCCATTCAAATGGCGTGGTTGCAAAAAGGTCTCTTTGAGCCTCATTTTGCTGACAAAAGCAAGAGTGTGCAGATGCAAAAGAAGAAACCTTAAGAAATGCTTTTAAAGTATCTACTAAGTGGAGCACTTTGGCACCTAAGACCTAGTAAATGCTAAACTGAGCTGCAATAGAAAGTGTCGAAAGGCGACGATCTCTTCATAACCTCACTCAAATGCCTCCAAAACAATCCGCAGACCACGCCCTTACTTCAAGTTAGAGCTCCATACAACCCAGCTTAATTTCATAAATGTCTTTAAAAAGCTGAGGCAAAATGTGGAAAAGCTCAAGTGAAGCCCAACAGTAGATTATTATAATGGAACAACCATTGCATGTGACCTTTTCTCCTACAAGGAAATTAAGTTATATGGACTAAACAGAAAAAAATACATTAAATGTGGATTATACTGACTTCAAATTGTGTAGAAATGTACTAAAGTTGAACGTACCAGGATATCCTCCCGTACTCTTACCAGATCCATATCGTTCCTCCATTTTCAAAAGAATACACGGTGATCACCATATACATGTTCGTGCTCGTTTGTGTGTTTGCCTCAATGGACGTCCACTGGGGAGAAAAAGAAAGAAAGAGAATAAAAGAAAGATCAAGGTTCAAAGAGAAGAAGAGACTGTAAAGTTTCTTCCATCTTTTGTAATACACAGCGATCCACGATTCCAATTTCTTTGAAGTGATGTTTATTATGAAACGTATGGAGGTCGGAAGTAGTATGCATTTTCACAGGTCAAATGTATGTTATGTTGTTAAAACAATGGCATAATGTTTAACTTTGTAATTGAACACCCTCTGTACTGCAAAGCATATCCGTTTTCCTCATGATATACCACACCCAAAAGTAGGTAAACTTGACTTTTCTGTGGCAAGTACACATGTCAATTTTCTTCTCTTCTACCCACTCAACCAATTCAATTTATATCAGAGAACAAAACAATTCTCTTGAAAGTCGCCTAGTTTCTACAAAAGCTATCCTCTTTCTCTGATACATCGACATGGGTGTGAGGAAGAAATATTTACAGTATTAGGTTTCTAATCGGAGGTCAGCTTGGAAGCAAATAAGTGGCAATTAAAATGTGAAACCGAACCCGGATCCTTTAATGAATGAATCTGTTACTGACACGGTAGCATCGTATGCGGACACAACATTCATATATCATTCGAATTTATAACATAAGACGCAGAAACATCCTAATCTCCAAGACAATCAGGGTCCTTTCAAATATTGATGCACTTTTCTGATTGAATCCGATAAACTTTCTAAACTCAATACACATTGCTGTCTAAAAGTGGTCTTTCTTTCATCAAGGAAGTTCTTTTTCGGCCCCCACATGATGTCCTAGCTCCTATTCAATCCTTCTTCCTCCTCCTACGCCCAATCAAATGAGTCAGCATTCAGAAACAGATTATCAACGGCCTTGTTAGCTTTCATTGCTCAATCGACAGGAGTGGAGCTTTTGTAAGCAGTACATAATACAGATAATTACGCACAAAATTATAAAGCCACGAGTATTTTTCTTTAGAATTAATCGTACGCAGATCAGGCTTAACTTGCTGTCAATTGATTCAACAGTAGATGCAAGTTAAATTCTCTGGCCTTGATAAAAAGCATTGTATAAAGTTTACGTTTTTGGTAAGGATGTGGTATTGTTGAATCAGTATAATACATATCCAATGAAGTTAGAAACACACATACGGACATTAAGCATTTAAACATGAAAGGATAGTTGATTTACAAAGCTTAACACAAGGCACAAAGCAGGAAAATGTGAAGGTCAACATATTCGGCACAAGTACTGCGACCCCCTACTACTGCCCATGTAATCATCTCTGGGCCTTGCCAACAAATTGGGTAGATAACGTTTTCTCTACCTTCCAACAAGTCGTCATGAAGATTTAAGAGCTGAGCGCTTCTCTCCAATTTCGGTGTCTCTTCCCTCAGGAATAGGACAATTTTGGAGGTGGATAACAGAGTTTGGTTGCTTTTCCGACAAGATAATTTCGGGAGAATTATTCATAAGAAACGAGCGTGTACTTTTGCCGTGAGTGAAAACATGTTATTGACTAAATACCGGAAAAGTGTGTCTTATTAATTATTAAAGAAGGGAAACAGAAGAACGTATTTCCGTCATTGAATACAAAAATATATGCGTGTCAAAATAGTGTCACGGGAGAATGAATATAGATAATATTAAAAGGCTAGCTTCAAGTCATAAAACACTATTCCAGTCCAATTTAAATCTTTCGTCACTTTTAAAATGACCCGTCTTAAGTACAAAATGCCGCAGTCTATACTGCATATATCATACATGATATGCAATGCGAAACTGCAGACTTGTTTTTCATCCTCCCTTGGGATGTTTTTGTATATGCGTCAGTCAAGAAGTTGTGGACGTTTTTATGATGCCCTCTTGTAGCCACAGTGGTCAGACAGCTGTAAAGCAGAGAGATATGCAATTTTTATTAGATTGTAAATGAAATTAACGAGCTTTGCAGGTTTGAATTGTCCATGACAAAGTGCTAGCAGTAAATTCTCATCAAGGAGAAAAAGAGCAATTGGCTTTCTAATTTTATATATCTGTGGACGGCTCACTCGTCTCAAGGGCAAAGGCTAAAGCAATTTAACTTGTCGGCGGGATATAAAAGTTTCCAGAAGAGATTGCATATTCAAATAAAAATGTATCCATATTCTGCAAAAGGAATCAACATTGCAAGTTTTCGTTACTTGTGTATCTTTTAGCGATTGGATAAATGCCAAGTTAGTGAATGCCATCTTGAAAAGTTAACTTTATTTTAATGTTACATTTTTCAATCGATCGCTCTTAACATGAGTGAGAGGCATTTACTCTTACAATTTCAGGGAATAAATATTTGTCCTATAAAATTTGTGGTTTTGCAGCTTCGAGCGTTACATCCGCATCTGCTACTACTGCCAGCTCCGCTCCACCAGCCTCATGACGGAGGACAACATCAAGTTCTACAAGCTGTTCCTGCTCATCTTCCCCACGCTCTTCTACCTGCCAAAGTTCTTCGAGGTCCGCGTGCAGGACACGGAGCAGATCGATTGCAGGAGCTATCTAAAGTTCAGCAACCTGCTGCGGATGCCGGAGACGAGGGCGCTCATTGAGAAGAAGCTCAAGGGGTCGCCGGAGAAGCTGTTTGTGAGTTTCAGTTTAGTACTGTAATAGTAAAAAGAGTTGCAAACGAGGGGCTAGATCTACGTGTTTTTTTACTTTACTTTTTCCTAAAAGTGCTGTGTAACCTTTCTTGCTATGAACAATTTACTTCCTTTAAACACCTTGCATCTTTCAAAGAAGAGGATTTGCTAGAAAGTTCCAAAAATAGATGTTACTTTATCCCATTGAAATTGAAAAGCAGATATTATTTTGTTTATACGTAGTAAAAATGACACAAAAGCTGTTTAAATGCAAATATCATTCATAAACAAGTTCAATAGCAATGCCCAGAATTATTACAAAGATGTTTACAAATGCATTTCAGTATTTGTTTAAGAGTGACGTACCTTTGTCAAAAACAATGTAATTGTTAATCCTTTTTGGCATACTATTGTTTAATAGTACAGAAGATAGAATACAGCAGCAAGTGCTGGAAAACGGTACCTCAAGAATTATGACGTCCGATATAATATGCAGCATACAGCATTATTTACATTCCCAATCTTTTTCCATATAGAGTTATATATTGAACTAAGTAGAAATATGCCCCAATCTATCAGCTTATGTCAGCTTATGTGCACAACACACTCATTGTTTCTCTGGCATGCGCGCTACGCACAAATACTCGACTAATAATACGTAATTATAATTGTATGTGAAGGATTATATACTTACATCATGTTACATAATCATGTACATACATAAAACTACTGTTAATACTGATAAATACATGTAGCAACATACAATCGGTTACATTATCTTCCTCATTCCAGCGGATGAAAGTCCTCGCGCATGATTGCTTTGTCCACAACTACATCTGGGAAGAGGAGGAGGACGGACAAGACGAGGAGGAGGGTAGACGACTTAACGAGACCAAGGACGAGGCACTCCAATCACCCGTGACGGGAGGAGGGCAGCAGCAGGAAGAGGAGCTAATTACAACGACGCAGCGGCCACGTACACTCAGCTCGTTACTCTTGGGAGGCGGGTTTAAAGCGAGATACAAGCTCATATCCAATATTGTGAGGAAATCGGAGAAGCTCACTATAGAGTAAGATCCTTGATTAATACATCTATAGGTTATGATTAATATGTTGTGTTCCAGAGCGACAGAGTTCCGTAAGAACAAGTACTACTACCGGGTCTACTATGTGTTCCTCAACACCCTGTTTGCATCGATTCTTCCACTGGGATTGCTGCTTTTCCTCAATATTCGGACAGCTCAAGTAAGTTTATTTTTAGAAAGCTAATTGCGGTTTTAAAATGCTAGACAATACGTCAGTCTAGCCGGATACAAATTACCGATATTTTCGAGGTCATTAAGATGATTTGTTGAAGGAAAGTTATAGACTAAACTAGATACTACGGTATATTTATAGACACATTCATACAGGAATAAAGTTTATATCTGAATCCTACGCAAAAAGAAGTTAACTTAGCCAAAAGTAATGACGGACAAATCAACATATTCAAAAAGGAGGAAAATTAACTCCTACACAAATCACAAAATTCAATTTTGAATGACGGATAAAGTGACCTTTTAAATGTCGAAATGAATGACAAAAGGCAATATATTGGAGAAGTTTTTACAAGTTGTTACATTGAAGGTTATTTAACATTTAAGAAATTGTAATTTTTAGGCCTGTTGTTAATGTCATTTTTTGTTGTTGACAGAAAGCTGATACTAATTTCTCTTCATTCTCAGGAGCTGTTCAAGATGGGCAACCTGGAGTCGTCCGCTGTCACGGCCCCCACCGGCCGCACCCTATTCCAACGCCGCCCCACAAACGGAGAGGGCACCTCCATGACGGGTGTGGCCGACTTCGACATGATAGGCCTCGGACACGGACCCAGCAGCCGTCGTAATACGCCCTCGCCCTGCTCCACCATCGCCTACAATGGCAACACCGGCATGTGCGGATCTGTCACGCCCACAAGGATCGAGGAGGAAGATCCCGAATCCGACGATATTGACGGAGACAACTCTGTTGACAACGAAGTGAAAGCAAAGGTAAATGAGAGAAACCCCCGATGTTAATTTCCTGTTTACACGTCGTCTTCAATTTCCTAGACTGAGGTAGATGAGGAAGAAGAAGATTCGAATTCTGACAATACAAACCACCACCCGCTGCTACCCATTGAAAACGGGAGCTCTAACGGCCGTGGTGGCGTGTACGGCGCCACGAACACAGACACGCCCCTCGAGTCCACCTGCAACACGCTCCGCCCAGACACGCTCCTGCACCACAGCCGGACCCACTCCCCGAACAACAACAACGAAGACATGGCAGACCTCGATTCCGACATGGAGCTCGGCCGAAGCGCGTCCACGCGGCAGAAGAAGAAGCGCTCGCTGCTCTCAGCGCTCAGCTTTGACCTCATCTCGGGTGCCGTGCAGAGGGCGTCCCCGTCGGCTGAGCCGTTCTGCATCCGCAGGATGAGCAGCATGTCCGGGCAGCGGCTGAGGCAAGGCATCTTCCGGCGGAGGAAGAGCTCAGGCACGGTCAGCACTATGGACACTGCCAGCAGGAACAGGGAGAAGCGCCTCGCCATTGTCTCCCTCTACATTGTGTGGTTGTTTATCTTCTGCCACGCATGGAAGCTGGTATGAAATAGGTCTTTTGTATGGTCATGAACGCAATCTAACACCCTTTATTTGCAGATCCCGACCGTCTACGAGGTCGCCATGTGCACGGACGACGTCGGCCTGGTCATCCACTGGCCGCTGTGGATCGAGACCATTGAGAAGATCTCGCACACGCTCATCACCATCAACTCGTCGCTCAACTTTTTCATCTATCTCGCGCTTTGAACGGAATAATGATCCTTGAATGCATCCATGGCTGTGATAATAATCAAAGTACGAATCTAACACATATTTGATCAATTTTGTCAGAAGTAGGTATAATTTCATTATTTTTATTCAACCAATCAAAAAGTCATGACCTATCTGAGGTATGTCAAGAAGTGAAAAGTGTACCCTGCACAACACGATCTCAATTATAACGATAAATATAAACGTGGCATCAGAGTACTTCTTTATACAGACTCTGTGTGTGAAGAAGTACTTGAGGTGTAAACTACATTAACTAAACTAATCATGTTGTCTTATTCTTCGGCGATTTGCGATAGTACACTTTTTGAACAGCTTTATTGAAGTTGTTTATGATACATAATCTTAGTATCTAGTTAGTCACGTAAATGCTCGGAAAGTAACCTTTCTAATCATTCCATACTATTCGGATAGGTCTAGATTCCATCTATAATCCGAAGAGGTTCCATTTTGATTTTCACTGGTTATGTACATATAACTATACCGTTGCTTGCATTTGTACGTTTTATTGTACATTCCCGAAATACGTACCACAGATTGCCCGGGGCAATTTGTATCGTCAAAGTAATACACAACAACATTGATATTTTTGTAAGAAGTTTTGTATTTTTTATTCGATAGTTTTGTTTTTAAAGCGTTTCGCGAGTTCCTTTGAGTCCGAACTTTGTCAGCATGGTAAAATTAAAACGGTATAGGGGTAACTTTGAACTTTGTGGCTTTTAAAAGTCGGCACTGCAAACTGAACTCGCTTGAGGTCTACCTCTTTCTCTACAAGGGAAAGGTAAAAAAACTTGCATCAAACACCTCTTCTGAGGCACTCTTCAACTTCAATCATATCACAAGAAAGGTACTGTTGGTCTCTGCTTGAGGGGGTGGTTGGGGTAAAACCGGTTTACAGCTGAGTGCGGGCAGCGTAGTTCTCCAGAACCTCGGAGAGCTCAGCGGGGTTGACGGGGCAGGTGGAGTAGTTGTCCAGACATCCCTGAGCGCCCAGCTGGTAGCCGATCTGAGCAGCGACCTGGAAGGCGGCGTGGTCAGCGGCGTGGGAGACGGGCTCACCGGCGGGGAAGAGGTCGGCCACGCGCTGCTCCTCAGCGGTCCTCTGGCTCTTGGCGGAGATGGTGCACACGAGCATCTTGACGCAGTCGCTGGCGTCGGTGAGGGCCACGGCGTGGTAGAAGGGGAGGAGCTCGCCCTCGATCTCGTTGGCGACGTCGAAAGCCTCACGGCGTCCACGGCGGTTGCCGCGACGGCTGAGAGCGCTGAAGAACAGCTTCTCCTTGACGATGGCGAGGGTGGCGAGTCCAGCGACGCCGAAGGCGACCTGGGTTCCGGTGAGGGCGATGGCGGTGCCGCCGACGGTCAGGGAGATGGGGTCGAAGGCAGAGGCGACGGTGGCCAGGGTGGCGCAAGC
This sequence comes from Tisbe holothuriae, assembly GCA_900659605.1. NCBI lineage: Eukaryota > Metazoa > Arthropoda > Copepoda > Harpacticoida > Tisbidae > Tisbe > Tisbe holothuriae. The sequence continues at coordinate 1,609 of LR137539.1, read as the reverse complement.
GAGGACCTTGGAGAAATGCATCTTGAGATGAGGATTGAGGTTTTTCGAAGTGAAAAAGTTGAGAGTTTGATGTGAGGGTTGTGTCTGAAAAATGGAGAATTTGGACGGTTATTTCAATGTAATGTGAGGTTCTGAGATTGTTGAACTCACCGAAAGTGGCTTCCTAAGTTTCCTTGGAACTCCACAAAAGGTAGACTGATGGTGACCGAGTGTCCAGCTTTGGCTTTTATACCCGATCTTGACGACGACGACGACAACCACCCTCCTCCAGCCGGCCTCATAATAATGCCGCACATATGTGCGGTGTTGCTGCTGCGTCAATGTGCGTACGCGGCAACTTCAGACGGCTCGTTGTGGCGTCAGCAGCGGGTGACGTAATCCAAATGAAGATGAGCTGAGAAGAAGAAAACCAAAAGCTACATCCGCTGAAGAAGAAGAAGAAACTAGCTTCCAATATATGTTGTTTCTATTGCATATGGCAATAACAAAGGTAGTAATTGTAAGTACTCATACTATCTTGTTTTGCATTTAATGTTTAGAAGCTCAACCACAATGAAATGGAGCGTTGCATGACTTCATTAGTGAAGATGTTTACATAAATATTTTGCTAGACCTCAAGGAAACATTAACGACCGACAGTCTCAACTTTTGCAAAACCAGTGCTTGATTCTGCATTCCAGTCAAAGTTATGAGTTGAATGACATTTTACGTGGCTCATAAAGATCTTTCATTATACCGGTATTTGTGGCCAAGATTCGAGGACTGTTCCTGTTTGCCAGCTAATATACTACTTAAGTTTTCAAAGTTCAAAGTTTAAAAGAATTTTATGAAAGGAAGGATGTTTCAAATGAAATGAAGCCAATTTACTCGTATATCGGCAATCATAATACCAATTACGACCTATTTGTCCTTTAAACTTTTTTGCTGGTTCAAACCCTCTATATATAATGACATAATAGGACCAAAATAATCTGATCTTCATTTCATTGTACGAATCAACAACAATAACAACAACCACTACAGTTGTTACATCATTTCGATTTGTTAATTATAAAACACAAAATCGATCGATTTTATTCTCTGTCACAATCTGTGGAAACCAACTATATATATAGAAATTGTTGATCCGAAGCTCCGTGATGATTTTACATTGTTAGCAAGATCGTTGACCAAGTTTATATTTGGAACGTTCACAAATGGTACATTTGAAACAAGGAACGTTTTTTGACTCGGGAGACAATTGTGTTATGAAATTAGCCGTAAGGATTCGTGGGTGCGTTGGATTGTATTAAAGCACTGCATTGTCTAAATTACTGCATGCAATATATCTTGCAAGGATAAGCTTACACGAATGATCTCCATATCTGAATCAGATCGTGTTTCCCCATTGCAATAAAATATATTGCAAAAATGCATAATCACGACTAATCCCGTCTAACTGGTTCAATTCTGGTTTAAATCCAGAAGGACTCGTCCAGTTTTGAACGAGTTTTATTGCTGAATCATTCAATTTTAGAGTGCATGATGGGAGTATTTTAGAAGGATTTGACCGATATTTGAGACGGATTGAAATTGAGGTGTTCAAGATTTAATCTGAAATCAAGGCCAA
>LR137533.1:0-11355 GCA_900659605.1 Tisbe holothuriae | reverse complement strand
AATTATGTTTATCTACACCACACATCAAAAAACGTGATAGTGTACATCAATAGAAAAGCTGCAGTACATTATCAAGATCAAGACACATCTTAAAATTCAGATAACCATTTTTTTAAATGATTATTTAACACAGGTATTAGTAGTTAATGGTAAAAATACATGTTTCCAATGAATTATTCTTCTCATTAGTTATTCAATAATTCCATTAAAGTGTCTCAATCCATTCTTATTGTCCAGTTATAGGATGTTCTACTATAGTGGAAATTCTTAAAATGTGTAACAGTTGACCCACTTTATGCTCACCTCATTTCCAGCCAATCCACAGGCATGGGTCATCCTCTCAGCTCCCATGCTAGGAAGGATGCTCCAGGTAGCGGCATCATGCACCGATACATCCACAATGTAGGCATCGTTCATATAAGTGTAGGTTGGGTCATCAGGGGTTCTGAAGCCACCACCGGCAACAAAGATGTGAGTAGCGTTTACTGGAACCTAAATAAACACATTAAGTAAAAACGACCATTTAATACTTCAATAGACTTTTACTTACAACACAATGGAACACCCTTGGGCTGGGAAGAGTGAGTGAAGCAGACAGACTTGACTCTCCAGTGGACAAAGAAATGAGCTCAGAGGTGTCTGTTATAATTTCACCATCAGAGATGCGGCCTCCGCTGATCCAAATGTTATTCCCAACCTAAAATTAGTCATATATTTAAGTAAGCTTACATGTTACAATAAGTACTTTGTGTCATACTTGAACAGCAGGTCCAACCCAGCTCCTTCCAACAGTAAGAGTGCCCCATGCAGTCCACTCTGCAGCGGCAGCATTAAAGACAAAGCATTCATCCAGATCAGTTCCCTGAAAGAACATAAAGTTACTTATATACGTAATGTATCAGGAAATATGCATACCCCATCTCTTCCGCCACACACAACAGGAGCCTCTCCAGTGACACCGGAGCTGACCAGGAAGATTGCGGCTCCCTCAGTTCTAAACGGGTAGCTGACGGGATCTTCACAAACATCTCCGTTGGGTCCCAGGTCAACAATTTCCACATCATCGTCATCATGAGGGATTGTTCCAGCAGTGCTGAAGCCACCAGCAACAAAGAGTTTGGTGTATGGATCTGGAATATGGGTTTACATTATATTTTTGAATTTACTTGGGACTTGTTTCTATGATTCTACAAAACTCAATTCCATAATTTGAGTTACCTTGTGCAACACATAAAGTTGCTGTCAAGCCAATTATTGCCAAGATGAAAACCGTTTTGAAGGACATTTTGTTTCAAACTAGTCAAGAAGTTTTAAAAACTTGCATGACAATAACTGATATTTGATAGGTCAAGGTGTACTTGATGTGACATGATTAAAACTACTGCAAACACATTATACATAATGACCTGTTCTAATAATTGATATTTTCATTACATTTACAGAGTAGCTTCACTGGTATGCCGGATAGAATTCTGTATTTAAAAGTTGAACTGCAAGGAAATACTTTGTAGCATTAAAGTACAAAAGACAAGAACATTATATTTAGCAATGTGACATGACGTCATTTAGTGTTACGATAATCAAGTAATTATACGTTGACTTAACAATCTCTTTTCATGCCCTGCTATCGTACGTTTCAAGCACTAAACGATCACAAATGGACAAGAAAATTATATCATGACTGTGTAAATATTGATATTTTTGGTAAACAATATCATACAGAAATTGAAGAGATATTTAGTTTATATTGCATTAATTAGTACATCCTGAATTATTATAAAAAAATATTTTATAATGTACACATCATTAACAGTCTAATAGTAGAGTGTCTGTGACTTTATTATATGTATTGATAATATTGACAACATATAAATAACCTGACGCCAAGGGGGGCCGTGGTGGCTCATTGCCAAGGCGTCAGCTTGCGACAGTGATGGTCGCAGGTTTGGGCCCCGCCCCCGGCGAAAGCCAAGTGATTGGACTGGAAGTCAGATCTTTTAACTGCCGGGACAGAATATCGACTGTAACACTCCTGCCGGACTGGAAGTCAGGCCAACCCACACACACGCATTACGCGGCACATACGCATTACGCGCAGAAGCTTCATTGAAGGTCCCATAGATGGCGCCCTCAACAATACTCCAGCACTCAGCGGCCAACAATAACAACAACAACAAAGAACTTCAGCGCTCAGCGCGGAAAAAAGAGTCCTCGACACTCAGCACAGGACAAAGAAGAAATAACAAAGAAACATCATAATAAATAATAATAATCCAATAATCAAAGTACTAAATAAGCACATAAGTGCGGACTGGTGGATGAACCCGAAAAGGGTAGTGTCCTGGGGCAAAAGTCGTACCAACAAACGAATAGACTCAGGACCGATCCGGTGATAAAGTAAAAAAAACATACTTTCTTCAAAAAGTAACAAAACAAGTTTTTATATAATATTGTAAGTAAATCTCATTAAATAAGCAGTAATTTAACAACCCCTACTACATAGTAATTGGTGCGAGTCCGTCTAGCCATTGGAAGTGTTTTGCTTTGCAAGCGTTTCTCGTTCCCCGGATCGATATCCGAGTTGATTTAAGCGCCTAAAGTCGGTTGGATTTGTGAGTTATTACAAGAGAAAGAGAAAGAGCTTAGTCAACTTTCTCGAGCAGTAAATTATGTGTGCGATAAATTATTTTTAGCGCTGGTAACATGATTCTAATTTGCATTATAAAGGGAGTAACTCTTACAAGAGTAGCTTATAAGTTGATGTAGCTTTCATGAGATTTAGAGGTTGAGTTTGAAGAAATACAGGGTGTTTTTTTTTAATTGATCAACTTTGCGGACCTGTAGCTCAGCTTGAGTGCATGATATCAATTTTGTTATGAATTCAAAAGATCTTTTTTGGACATGGAAGTTTTGTTTGTCATATATGGCTTACCTTGTTTATGGGGATTCTTAACACCAGAGCTATTATTGCAATGTAAGTGTAAATTATGCTCCAATAATCACAAAAATGGCAAAATTCAAAAAACCTCAAAATGAACTTTAAAGGACCTCAAAATGGGTTAAAATTGTCTTTGAGCATTTGTTAAGCATGTAGGTCCAGGTTTTTTTATAATATTTTTGAATTAACTGTCTTTATTTTCAATTTTTTTTTGCCCTTGGAGGAGTACTTAATAAAATGCAGTGCTCTCTACTTTCTCTAAAATGACTATTAACATGACAAATATTACCAAATATATTTTTGAAAGGCTTGACACAAAACTTCCATGCCCAAAAAAGATTTTTTGACTTCATAACAAAATTGATATCATGCACACACACTGAGCTACAGGTCCGCAAAGTTGATCAATTTAAAAAAACACCCTGTAGGAAGAACTGTATAAGTTATTCTAGCATGGAATGAAGTTAGCTTTCATAATATTTAGCTTTTTTGAAGAAGAATGACAACAGTTACTGCTAGCATGCATGCTGATATTTTATATTCACCAGGACAAGGTTATTCTTTATTATAATTGATTACAAAAATTACCGTTGCATGCATGCATGGATATTAAACTTCTCTGTTTCATTTTTTTTACAAATATTATAGATACCAAGTTCAACAAATCAAATCAAAAAATATACACAAGAATATAACGTGCTACCAAAAAGCTTCGTTCTCTTTAGCTTTCATTTCATCCCCCTGGCTTCACTCACCCAGCAGCTCGGCTGTCCAAATGATAAGAAGCATATTGTTCTATATATTTCTGTTGAAATTCTACAAATAGATTGAAATTATCATTTGAAAGAGTTCTTAACCTCTTATGTGTGTTTATAGAATCATTACAGGACATAAAACATTCATTAAAAGTCTTCGTTGGCTCTTCCGAAGAGTTATAATTTTGGATAGAGAACTCTTATCATTTGGACAGCAGCGCTTCTCTCCCTGACCAGAGGCGTGAAATTGCTTGCTCATCTCCTTTTGGCTGTGAAGTAACATAAGCCGCGCTGAGGAAAAAGCAAATCGCAGCCCCAAGGGATTTTGTCATACAGGATGATGCTAAAACGTATAAAATATATAAGGGTGAGTGTGTGTTAACACATCAAGAAGATAATATTACAACAGCAAATAAACGTATTTATTTAAATAATTATTTAAATGTAAAATACAAATAATATTACGTTACGTAATTTACATTCCAGCAAAATGCAGCTTCTGTATTAAGAATTTTTGTTAAAAGTGAACTTAATTTGCAATGTATAAAATGTATATTTGATCAAATTCATAACTCAAATTGTAATTACTTTACATTTAAATGACGTTTACGCCCAAGCAAATTTCAATTCTAATAATTATTGTATCCTTTCATCCTTTCAGTCCACAGTGGCTTAAATTCAAATATTAAACCACTGTGCATACACTATATGACAAGGTGTGACTCATATCATCATGTTCATATCTCGCTCTGCAATCTCTTGTAATGAGCCGACCGGGGATAAAGTTTCTACTTGAAAAAGCGATAAAATTATATAAACGGAAAGAGGATCGAAAGAGGAGAGGAGATCAGTATCATGGTTATGGCTAAAAAGCTCGAAAGCCGTCTGATTATGAAGAGTTTACATAAATATAAATATTTTCAGACGTTGTTTTCATTTAAGCAGTTTTAAATATAATATACTATGCATTACATTGTACATTAAATACATAATCAAAGAGTTTGCCTGCATTTGGTAATGAAGACGATTATTTATACTAAATGTTTGCAATTGCTAAAACAATGAGGGTAACGTATATGTCATTGTCTACTAAATAACAGTTTAAAAAGGTTATACTCTTTATTTTTATTCGATAATTATTTTATTGCAGTTCTAACATTACATGTTATTTTTAATTTCGCTTCTCTTTGATAATCTCACAAGCGCGTGCCTGCTGCTCGGCTGTCCAAATAATAAGAGTTATCTAGCCAAAATTGTAACTCTTCCAAAGAACCTTCAAAGGCTTTTAACGTATGTTTTATGCTCTGTACTGCTACTATAAGAGTACTCAAGAGGTGAAGGACTCTTTTGGATGCTTATTTCAAGCTCATTATAGCATTAGAACATTTAATCATTTGCTTCTAATCATTTGGACAGCCGAGCTGCTGTTGATAATGTTGCTGATTAAAAGAGAGAGATCCAAAAATTAGCAATTCCGTTAAAACGCTTTGAGTCTCGTGTTACTTTCATCGCTTTTTTGCTACCGACGTTGTTGTTTGAGTGACAAGCCCGCAGGCGTATTTTGACACTTTTAGCAGTTTGGGAAGAAAATTTGTGAACCAAATTTGGGTTTAAAAGTAAAATATATGCTTAGACAAGGTTAATATAAGAGAAAATGTGCTCAGAGTAATCTAGTAAATGCCAGAAAAGTGTTCACAATATATAATTATATATAAACTTTGCCTTAAAAACTTCGTGACCCGTTTAAATGCACATGACAGAGCAGATAAGCCGGCTGTGTCATTTTATTTTATATTCTGTTAGGTTTAAAGGGTAAAATATTAGATTCAAGTAATGTTTGTTTGCCTAATAAATGCCGAAGCTGACTTAAAATATGAGTACAACTGTCCAAATGATAAGAGTTCTCTAGCCAAAATTGAAACTATTCCAAAGATCCAATGAAGACTTTTAGCAAATGAATTATGGTCCGTACTAATACTATAAAAGTACTCGAGAGATAACATACTCTTTTGAGTGCTTTTTCAAGCACTTTATATGATTAGAACAATCAGATTTGCTTCCTTTTGCGTCTTATCATTTGGACAGCCGTACTAATGTCCGAAATGCGACAAATAGAAATGTGTCAGAATCCGAGTCAGAATTCAGAATCCGGGTCGAGTCGGTCATGAACGGCAGTTCTAGCTCCATTTTAACCCGACCTACCTACCAAGAAAAATCCTTATTGTCCCGATTTCGCCAATGGGACATTAAGACGACTTTAACTGCAACGAATCTCGGCGGGATATAGAACGGAGGAGCAGAGAAAATGCTGACTGACTGACTGACGAGTATAACGACGGGATAGAATGGGGTGGAAAGGAAGCAAGAAGCACAACAACCCTTTTTACCAGATGAAAAAGCAGAAATGGAGAGCAGAAGTACCGCAGTATAAGGATAAGAAAATTGTACTTACTTTCATATTTGCATTTTGCAACCTGACAATTACAATTTATTGTTAAAAAGCATCAGGACTTAACTGCAGTCACTGTGAGTAATAACTGTTGTAGCCGTGCCATGAAACAATAATACACTTTATTTGAATATTATTTGAATGAGAGGTTGCGTGAAAATAGATTTTAATAAGGAACACAAGTAAACAAAAAATAATTTGCAATTATCTATAATACATCATTTCGGCTGTCCAAATGATAAGAGTTCTCTACCCAAAATACAAACTCTTCAGAAGAGCCAACAATGACTTTTAACATAATGTGTGCTTAATATGCTCTGTGCTGATACTATAAACGTACAAAAGAGATAAGAACTCTTTTTAATGCTTATTTCAAGCTTGTTATAGAATTGGAACAATCATAATTGAATACCTTTTGCTTCTTATCATTTGGACAGCCGAATTTTAAATATATTGATATCGAGTAAGTGTTAACACCTGAATATTGCACTTTCAGTGTTATTGCAAAGTTAACATCCCTTCCTTTCTACGTATCTTAGCCAAAATTGAAGCTCAATATCCGAAATGAGTGTTTCAGCGTAACGGTCAAGCTAATATGTTTGTCCAGCAGCTTTTGTCTGCTCCTCCAAGCCTCCCTCGGGACCTCGTTAGTCGGCGATTACGTAAAATGATAATAACAGCAGATGCTCCTCTCGGCAGCTTTGTTTTCTCTCCACTTTTGTCATGTTTGTTGAAGTTGGAGTAAGATGAGCTAATGGGTCAATAGTGCGAATAATTGCGTATTAACGGACGACTACAGAAAGCTGAAGAGCACATTATGGCTAAAGCTCTAATTATGGCAAGAAGTGAAACTAAACTAGTTATGTATTTTAACATTTAAAAAATACTGAATAATTGTTAAAGTGTATAAAATACTTTATTTCATTATCTGAAGTAAAGTACAAAATGAAGTGGGGATGAAATAGGGCAATACTTATTCATTTTTATTCCACATTTAATGCACCAGTTATTGATATAAAGATATCAATGTTAGACACCTAAATTTTCCATTAATTGAATGAGAAATGTTTCCAAAACACTGCAAAACGTCCAAAATCAATAGTATTTTTCTTCCGCTCAATAGAACCCATTTTTCCTCCATGTCTCCACTCATTGTGACAAAATAATCATCATTCTGAATGACATTGTGAACATTACGAAATGCTCGACTGCACTCGCAGAATTGCACTTTTAACACCATTAACGTCATTTAAGAGTATTTATGCTTATGGATACATTAAATCGGCTGTCCAAATGATAAGAGTTATCTAGCCAAAATTGTAACTCTTCAGAACAGCCTATGTAGATTTTTAACCCATGATTTATGCTCTGTACTAATGTTATAAACGTACATTAAGAGGCCAAGAACTCATTTGATTGCTTATTTCAAGCTGTTTATAGAATGAGAACAAACAAATTTGACACGTTTTGTTTTGTATCACTTGGACAGCCAAAATGTGTCAGCATAACGTTGTATTGTAAATACTTCTTGAAAGTGAAATGTAGAATGAACCAATGCAATTTTTGCAAGTAGGTAAAAATAATAGCTAACAACGAGAAAAGGGTCTCGAAATTGTTTGCAAGCAGCTATAATGTTAAATTTAGAAGAGATATACAGTATAGTTGAGGTAACTATTCATTGTTCTATAGACTGATCTACTCAATTATTATACATAAAACACCAATTTAATGCAGACAAAAAACTGCACCCGCGTGCGGTATGTTGTGAATGTGACAAAGTGTGTGTGTAGTCGGCAGATGTCCCCTTTTTCAGACTCTTTTATCTCCCCCAATACCCGTGCATATCGGCTGTCCAAATGTTAAGAGTTATCTTGCCAAAATTAAAACCCTTCAGAAGAGACAACAAAGACATCATTCTAACGTACGTTTATGCAATGTACTGATACTATATTGGTACATTATGGGTTAACGTCTCTTTAGAATGATTATTTCAGGCTCTTTATAGAACTAGCACAAAGAGATTTGGAACCTCTTGCTTCTTATCATTGGGACAGCAGACTCGTGCATATTTAGACGGACCGACGGGGACTATTCAGAAATATGACACCCGTTTTAGGGGGTAGGAAAATCCTATTGTTACATCATCAAGCTTAGGAAGAAGAAAGAGAGGAGACTGAGTGTAGGCAAAATAATGCAAGTCTGAGGGGCATGTGTGAAAATATTGGGAATTATTATTGAAAATTGAAATGCAATAATGATTTCATATTGGGTTAAAATGTATTGTTATACTGTCAGATATGGCTAACATATTTTTTAATGTGTTTAGTCTTTTAATGATATGACAGTTGTACCAACACTTACAATGTATATTATATTCAGCCTAAATCAGACAATTACTAAATGATAATAATTATTTTTATAACACAGCATGTATGTTCATTGTTCGATTAATAGCTTTTCTCTCCTTTTCATCTCCTAGGAGTAGTAAGTTGCTAAATAAGAACCAAAATAATGTACAAAAATGTACTCTATCTCTTAATATTATAGTTTCCTCCAACACTGCAGCTTAAAATTTCTCTCCATTGTGTCAACACCAATCAGATCGAAAAGTGGGCGGAATATCATTTTAAATCTACAACAATACGGTTCAGATGGACGGAGAGAAAAAAGAAAAAGTGATTGTTGTAAATTAGGAATTAACAGATTTTGGACGATGAAAAAGAAAACAAGAAGGGTATTATGAGTTACTTTTAATACAAATGTAACTCTTGTGAAAAACGTAAATGTAACTCTGAAGTTTTAACATAATTGATGTTTTAAATAAGGTCAGGGACCATTGTCAAAATGTATTGCACAATAACTTAAACTTTTTTATTAAGTAATCCATGTATAAAAAAGTAATTCAGTAACGTTTTTACTTTACTTTATAATACATACTTTTAGGGGGGCCGTGGTGGCTCATTGCCAAGGTGTCAGCTTGTGACAGTGATGGTCGTAGGTTTGCGCCCCGCCCCCGCCGAAAGGCAAAAGCCGGACTGGAAGTCAGGCCACCCAAATGCTTTTATAAGCCAACACACGTACTATACGTACTAACTCACACACGCATTACGCGGCTTAACGAACGATCCACAGATGGCGCCACATCGCCTAAAACGGAGAAAACAGCCGGAGAAAAATACCGCAGCGCCACCTGGCGGAAAACTTAGGAACTACTAACACAACAACAAAGGCTCAGCCTGGACAGAGAAACATCATCATCATAATAATAAATAATAACAAGATAATCAAAGTACTAAATAAGCACTTAAGTGCGGACTGGTGGATGAACCCGAAAAGGGTAGTGTCCTGGGGCAAAAGTCGTACCAACGAACGAATAGACTCAGGACCGATCCGGTGATAAAGTAAAAAAAAGAGTTTATTATACATCTCTTTGTACTTTTCGTAGTACGCCCTAGATATAAGTATTAATGACTCTAGCGTTCTAAAAGTGATGCTTCCACGGTTAAAACATTGAGTAACCCTGTCTCCTAACATTACTGTACTATTACTTATTCAAGTTCTGATTGCTTTAAAATCCAACACCTGTTAACTATGAAACTGTTAAGCAAATTTGCTTTTAACTTCATAAGGATTCAATCCTTATTAAAAGTTACTCCAGTTTACTCACCCAGATTCCCGAGATGCGCCACCATATGCGCCACGCTGTACACAAAGATGAGCCTCCCAGTGATCTTATGAAAGTAGATGTGCCGATCCAACGGCAACAACACATTCAGCCCAAACTCCCTCAGCTTTGTAATTGAATGCCTCAGCATGAGCACGAGCACAAACATGGACGTAAAGTTGAGACACTGGCCATTCGCCCTCGCCATGATGATCCACCAGTTCCTGCTCCCGTCACTGTTCTTGAACTCCATGAACTCATAACACCGCCCGATGAACAGAGCAATGTTGGCGATGGCGAAGATGACGCCGAACACGAGGAACTGCGCGTTGTTCCTCACATACGGCACGCTCAGCTCATGCGGCACACGTGCTAGAAACGACTGGTAGAGCGTTTCCGGTTTCTTGGGCTTTGGCGGGACGAGCCAGCGGTCGATTGAGATGCTGAGGTTCTGCAGCAGCCCCTCGTGCTTCGTCAGCTGAGCTTTGAGCGCCTCGAAGGTGATGCCGTTGTTGTTGGGGTCGTCGGCGGCCGAGTCCTCGGTGCCGGTGATGGTGGTGGCGTCGTGGAAGAGGGCGCGGGTGAGTTCGTCGACTTCGCCTTCGTCGAATTTCATGCCGTTTTCGTCCATGCAGGCGCGCATCACGTGTTGGAGCTCCTTTTCTTGGATGAGGCCGTCGCCTGGAAGATAAATACTCATTATATTAAAGGTCATCTTATAGCATTAATACGTGCTTTCTTTGATACATAAGCCATTATTTTCAATATTAATTTAAGCTCATGAAAAGCATAGCATCTAAGGGTTTTTTAAATTGTAATTGATACACTTAGAAATGCAGTTTCCTCCTCCAAATGTATGGCATCTAGCACAAGTACAATCAAGATATTCTCAACATCTTTATTGTGTGAACATTTAACAGCAATGCTCACAAGGACAGTCAAAAGATTAATTGCAGACACCTCTTGCAAAGACACAGGGAGTACTAAATTACTTTAAAATGCAGTAAACTACAAATTACTGTTGTCATACATCATTACAGTCAAGTTTACATAATGATGTAATATTACTGTTTGACTTTGATTACTTTTAATTTAAAGTAATGCATGCAAACACAGATATCTTAATCTGTGTAGAATGCATTTTTCTCTTTATTTCCATCGATTGTAGGCATGAGATAATGATAGTGCAAGAGGTGCCATCGTAAAATATGTGGATGCAGTTTTATGTCAAAGCTTAAGCGTTTTTGGCGGGGCCAAAAAGGGTGTTGGTGTCAATATTTAGACCTTTAATGGGTATGCAATTCGATGCATCTGAGGTATTATCAAAAGTTACTTTAAACAAAGGATAAAGAATCATTAAACAGTTTTATAATGTCTAAGTGTCTAAGTGTTAAATATAATATTTAGTTGAAGGGAAAATAAAGAGACAATATCTAGTTATAATAATGCACTCAACAGAAGATAGTAATGCGCTGTGTTTTAAAGTGTATTATTCCCTTGCAATCTTTTAATAACTGGGCATGGCAAAGTGAGCATTTTAATGCAACTT
>LR137531.1:0-28326 GCA_900659605.1 Tisbe holothuriae | reverse complement strand
ATGTCTACGAGAAATTTATACCCACATTAGAATTAAAGTAGTAGAGTTTCCGACTTCTCTGGAGGAAAGTTGTTTCTATAAGAAAAGTAAATGCAACATTAAAGAAATCGTTGCATGCTGCACATGAGCCTGGAAAGTTTGCCTTCTTATTCCCTTCGGTGTTGCATTTTCACCTCGTTACTTAGACTTAAAAAGAGTTACAAAACCAAAAGGTGCACATTGTGGTTTCTGGCTTTCATGTAACGGAATACACTTAAATGGCAAAATAAATTCCTTGAGCGCATTTCTGATATGCGACTGAGTATACGCTCGCTGTGCGTTGTGTATTTGGGTGTGTAAAGACCTTGGCAACGTAAGCCTCTGCCACAACTTGGCAAGGAAAAAAACCAATCCTTTGCGGTGCATTTTGCTTTGTCCTCAAGGGCTTCGGTCTTAAACAGTGAGTACATTCGCAGTTTGAACTTAAAAAAGAAGCTTAACACACGCATCAATGCCTCTTTAGCCCTGTTTCTTTTTTCATTATATGCTTTGGTGCTTTCAGTGAGATCTAAAACATGCTTCAGTTTCAATGTCGACAGCGGGACCTTGAGGCAACAACTGAAAATGTGGAGGAGGAAGAAAATGCGCCGGTTGAAAAGTTAGTAGGCGAGAATAAAAGAAGCTAGAAGTTTGTACGTATTCGGCATACTTGACTCGTTTTCTCCGCTCTCTGGCAATGATAATAACGTCGACAATACTTTAATCATACTCCGTACCCAAATTCCACATGAGAGGGCAAACAGGCATTCAAATGGTATGATAATGGTGTTTGTGCGTCTGTATCCTCCCCGCACGTACGAGTCATTTCCGGACAACAACAGAAGAGGCCAATTTAAGGGGACACTTCTTGGAACGGTTACAGGAGTAGTAGCATCTTTTATGTCAAGTCATAACGCCGTTTTAACGTACTCTCGAAAGAGACCTTTGACCGCAGAACAAAGGGATTGAGAAGGAAGCATAAGGTGTCCATAAAAGCCAATTTCAAAGTTATTTCTTCTCTGTGTGAGGAGGTCACGCCCTCAGCAGATGCCAGTTGTGCCTTTTATTTTTGTTGCTTCCTGGATTCAAGAGGAAAGATCGAAGGAAAAAGTCAGAATGGGGGATAGTAAGAAAGGTGGATAGAGGCGAAGACTGAAGGTGCAAAACATGGATTTAAGCACACTAACTTGAGCATGAGTGTTGTAGTATAGTTTTTGTGCAAAATTATTACTATCTTCTTTTGATAGTTCTATGAATACATTGCCCATGGCATCTTCGGAATGCCATGACTAGCCATTATTTCCTATTTCTGGACATTGCCACTTTAAAGGGATTTCCTCCTCTCTCCTTTTCCTGTCATCTTCTCGTACGAAACCGATGTTATATCCGGTCTTTAACTCCCACAGGAATACAAGTCTACAAAAACCGAGCAGTCACCGTTTTCAGGCAGAAGAAACGTGGAGAAAATGGGGAAGGGAAATATGGAAACTTTTGATTCTTGATTCAAGCCGCGTTTTGACGAAAAGTCCCTCGTAAATATTTTCACTCTTCATTTTGGGTCCAGGGACGCCATTTGGGACAAAAATAATCTCTTTCCTTGAAGTTAAAGTTGATGTATTAATATAGTAATATTTACAAACTGGCATCCCTATTCGCATCCGCCAAACTTTTTTACTTCCTGACCTCAACAGGGCGATGATGAATTTTCTTTCTTCTCCCTCCAGAATCGTTTAAAGGTCTCTCAAGAAGAAACAGCTTGTTTGTCAACAAAATCTGCAACGGAACTCGAGCCTGAAGAAAGTTGAGACCTTTTTTCTAATAAAGTGGCTTTTTCTATTGTCTGAAGCGGTCACCTTACAACTTTTGTTTACACTTTATGAAAACGAGAATTTATGACTTAATAAGACCGTGGAGAGAGAAAGACAGACTCGCAAAAAGCGTAAAAACTTTTTCGTCTCCTTGGTGAAAACTTTCCCTTCTCTGTTGCTGTGTTGCAGAGCTGGCTGGCCTGGTAGAGGATAGAGAATGAAAGAAGAGACAGCAGAGATAGCTGTCAAGACTGAGGCCAAGAGAATAAAGAATTGTTGTAAGAAAACATAAATAAAAACAGCCAGTGATGCAACAAGTAAAATGTCGGATAGAGTTGATTGTACGTTTGTTTTCCTTTTCTTTCAGGTTTGGTCTTCTGCCATCCGAATCCGGTGCCGGGTCCCGAGCAATATGGAGGCCGCGCCGCCGCTGCCAAGGCGGACAGCCACAATGGGCTGAGCTGGCGGTCTGGACCCAGCTTTGACTCGTCCATGGAGCGCAACATCACGGCCATTGAAGGCAGGGATGTGCAGCTGCCGTGCAAAGTGTACAACCTGTCAAACAAAACGGTAAGTCGTTAAATTATATAAGGCCTTCTCATCCTTCATATTTACCTCCCGTAAAAAGAAGCAACCTTGGAATTTGATTAACCCCGAGAAGAAATATTGGCGGTGATTTTATCTCTCATCCGCGTCTGACAATTCACTCACGCTTCGCCAGCCCTGAATGGAGAAATAAGAGACGAAGACACTTGTTTAAAGGCAGCAAATCATCCCAATTCGGAGAAAGGACTTGTTATATTTGACCGGCCAAGCTTGACTCATTGGCGATAAAAAAGAAAGACTTGAAAGGGCAGTTTCTATTCCAGTTTTATGGACTTTTTAAAGTTCGGTTTAATTACATAGAGAGAGAAAAAAGAATTGCTGCCTAGAGAAAGTCCCTTAAATCTGATTATCTTCATAGAAAGGCCTCCCCGAATAAATCCTGGCCCGTCTGAATAAGAAGCTTCTCTATTCAAAAGAAGGAAATGTAATTCAGTCTCTCTCTCTTTTGTGTTTCACATCTTGTAATATTTATCTTCTGTCGTCTGCTCGTGTTTCTGTCTCATCATTTCAGTCGATACTTTTTTCTGCATCGAGGTCGGTTTCTGAGGCACTTTTACACTTAAAAGAGCGGTAAACGTGCCTTAATCCTGTTTGTAAACCTTTTTCCTCATGCCGATTATCTTCTTCTTCTTCTCCCTTTGTCTGGCTCCATGCGGCAAAACGAGGAGAAGGAACCCGATTATGATTATGAAGCCGCCAAACGATGATGATGACAGTCGGCTAAAATGTGATTCTGCGCATCGGAACATTTTATGCTCTTGTATTTACGATCTGTTGCAAGGACGGCGGTTTTAATAAAAGACTTTTATGGAGGAAAAGGATAAGAAATGCATCCCTGACTTAATGCTGTGGGATAAAAGTATAAAATCTTGTTTCTCTGAACTGAAGATGTTTAAAATGAGGAACACTTCATGAGTTCGGGGTAAAATTTGATCCTACTTTAAACAACTTTCTATTCATGAAAATGTGAGTATGGCAAAAAATTGATAGTACGAGCTTTTATAATTATATTCAAAAGGTCAGTCAGTCCCAGAAGAGAGAGAGAGAGCAAAAGAGCGTGTACACACATTATCCCCAGGCAGCCCTTCTATTTACAAATGCAGCCGACATGGCATATTACATTCATTAACCAGCCATGGCATTAAACAGCCACTACAAACGAAAATAACATCTAGACTGCTTCAGAAATGGCCATTAATTTGAGGCAGACTATGAGGAAAACGGCCAATTTAATCCCTAAATTGCATCGTCATTTCAGGTCTCCTGGCTCCGCTGCGACACTCTCAACATCATCTCTGCCGGGCGCTACATCTACACCTCGGACCAGCGGTTCATGGCCTCGGTGCTGGAGGACGAGGCGCGGGAGCGGAAGGAGCTGCTGGGGCTGGCAGACCCCGCCAGGGACGTGCTGCCGGCCGAGTCCTCGCCGGCGAACGAGGCTGAGACGTGGGCGCTCAAGATCCGCGGGGTGCAGCTCGAGGACGAGGGTTGCTACGAGTGTCAGATCAGCACTCAGCCCGTCCGGTCGCAGTTCTACCACCTCAGAGTCGTCGGTGAGTGAGTGGCAGAGTACGGTCAAGATATGTTGCTGAGGAATTCGATAACAAGCCTGTCGGTCATAATATCTTATATGAGCTGGAGAAGAAGAAGGCCTTGGAGGCTGGAATGCCTTTTCCCCGACCTCGCTGATTACGCATTTTTCCGCCTCGCTAAACACATTCGCCAAAAGTCAATCTCTGGCGGCAATTTTCGGTCGATCCAGGCTGACTGGTTGGGCAACGACGGTGTTTTTGGCAAATTCCTTTTACTGCCCTCTTAAAAACATGAAGAAGAAGAAGATCCATACTAGCCAGTTTTTGACGTGGTCAGAAACAGGGTTGCCGTTTTGAGGAAATGAGAAGGACTTTTCTTAAGACACCTCCAAGGGGGGTAAATTCAAAGGTTGGTCGGATCAGGAACAGTCTCGTTCCGCACTTTGGGAACAGCTGAAACATGGGATGACGTCACCATCTACGTGAGCCATTTTAGCCAATCACAGGCCATTCTACGTGAGCCAAGGGAACAGCCAATCATAAACAGTTAAGGGTTGACAATACTTCACGAAATTTTGGTGCCAATAAGCTTGCAATTTCGGACAATTAGGTTTGCTGCAAGCAATGTTTAAACGGATAAAGTTAAGTTTTAGTATTACCAATTATTTAATAATAATGCATATCTGAAAAAAATAGATTGCTTTAAAAGTAATGTTAGACCTAAACATCGATTTAGGACACTAAAATGAAATCTTTCAACCCTGAATTTCTCTCGTTCTTGGCTGAGGAGTGGGATGCAACGGCAGAAAAGAAGAAGTAGAAGGAAGAAACAGCCAAAAGGATCAGATTTCGTTTGATATACTGTATTAGTATTTGTTAGAGAATGCATGCAAGATGGGATACAATGCACTTTATACCCTATCAGGCCTATACAATGGATAATTTGTCATGGAAGGGACACGGGAAACACACATATACAGTAACTGTTTCCTTCTGCTGGCAGTCTGTTCTGCCTTTAAACTCTTTCTCGGCAGCAATAGAGTATAGACAGAGAGAGAAAGCAGTTGGGACATCCTATTTTTGCTTTATAGTGTATTCCCTTTTTTAATATATTATATAATATTAATTATAACTACTAATGACTACGGATAGGGCAACCACACACAGGAACTACATATGTACACAGGTTAGTTTTCAACGTAAGAAACAAAGGTTTTTTTCTTTCTGCCCTGTCGTCTTGTTCTGCCGTCTGTTTCTGCCGAGGAAAATATTTTGTCCCCTTCTTGCGTTGCTACTCCGACTCACCTCTGTTTACACCATCTTGGACACCTGTATGTTTAAAGATGATTTAAAATAATCTTCTAGCATCCCCCGAGGCATATTTTAGACCTCCTAAAGGCATCTTAGAGACGATAAAAGTGTCTTCTTTTGTCATCGGACCGGCATTCATAACAAGACAGGGTTTTGTTCCGACGATGCTACTCACTACCTTTTATTGGCAGATCCGATAAAAATGCTTTATTCATGAAATGGCAAAAATGCAATCTTGCTTCAACAAGTCTTTTATGCACGCAAATATGGAGGAAGTTGTGCAAGAAGAGATAACCATGCATTATTAAATACTTTGTAGTAGATAGTTTCTCTTAATTAATAACATTCAAGTCACGTGGTTTTGATAAACTTTCCTCAGACAATTGCATTATTTTGTATTCCTCGTACGTTTCATCGAGTACTATATAGAGTGTATTTCCAAGGATAAACTTTCGGGCACTATTTGTCATTTTATTGAACGTACTATAACAACATTGGTGTATTGCTGACTGGAAAGGTAAGAATGCAGAGCAAGCATAGAGCTTTAAAAAATAGTCTAACTTCATCCAACCCCTCAGGAGATTTTAGGGTTGCCATTTCAACATGCAGGCCCCAAATACTACTACCGTACAATACAATAAATCTGACTACATATGTCAACCCTTCTTACACGGATCCTGAAAATATATCTACCCCCTGAGTGGGATTATTCTTGTCTCCCGTCCACCGTGGTTAAAGTCATAATGATAATATAGGTCGTTGCCCTGCATCCCTTTGCTCAGCAGAGCCCGATCCAGCCAGCGCTTGGCAACGCCTCTCGATCGCCATCGATGCCAAGCGACCACCGCAGACGAGGACGACAGAGCCCCCCGATGAGACTAATAATAATCATGTTTAAATGCCTTTAAAGCCTCGTTTTGTACTTTTGTCTGCAACTTTTGTATTGCGGTGTGGAGGAGAATGCACTTTTGGAGACGACTTTAGTGGTGAAAAGCCCTTAATGCGGACGCTGAGGCAAATAAGGCCGTCTTCTATTCGATCCCGATAAAATGTCGCAAAGGCTCTCGCTTTTCATCCCAAGGGAATTCCCTCCGAAATGATAAAAATGCAGTACATTTTATTGCAAATTAACTGGATTATCGGGTATTGATGATTATTTTTCCTTGTAATATTATCATAAATGTATTGGCAAATTTCTTTGGAGGGTTTCTTCTGCTGAAAAGGCAAGTGTAGCGAAATAATCGCACATCGAAAACCGTTGGGAGAAAAACTCTCTTTTCATGTCATTGATTTGTTCAAAGACTTTTTTCTCTTTCGGTTTCAGATCAAAGTATATTTTATATTATTATACCGTTTGAAAAGCCTCAATGGTACTGAAGGGAATAATGGCCCGAAATAAATATAACGTCAAAGTTCCTTTTTGGTCATTTAATGTAGACAAATTTATGCAACTGTGGAACGTATTTTTAGCCTAGCGAGTACACGTAATCAAATCATTACCAGACGACGGTTTTATACAACGTCTAAAAGCAACAAACTATTTTCGTCTAGTCAGAGTTATGTGATGAAAGCTCTTCTCAGTCTAGGCATTCATACAGTATAGAAAATGTCTCCGAAAATGGAGTTGGAGAAGGGGGAAAACTGGCTCTACTTTGGCACAGCTGTGACTGGCTCAGATCAGCCCAGATGCATTCAAAAAGTCTGCAATATGTTGGCTTCATTATTAATGGCCCATTTTCTGTTCTACTCTACTTTCCTCAATGTGGATTAGATCCTCTTTAAAGAAAACCAAGAATTTATCCCAACATGTAACTTCTGTAACTCGTCCGTACTATGGAGGTTTAATCGAAAACCAATTGTTTTGGCAGGCCTTACGCAAGCGCATTTTTATAAGGATATTTGAAGAAGCCGTAAGCAGCATTCTTATCTGTTACATCATAGTATTCTCCTTGGTTTGTAAACGTACGAAAAAAGAACATTGTTTGTTCTATCTTCTCCACATAACTGCAGTTAAAGCACATTACTAACCCCCAGA
Organism: Tisbe holothuriae; assembly: GCA_900659605.1. Taxonomy (NCBI): domain Eukaryota; kingdom Metazoa; phylum Arthropoda; class Copepoda; order Harpacticoida; family Tisbidae; genus Tisbe; species Tisbe holothuriae. The sequence goes on along the minus strand of LR137531.1, from coordinate 21,016 downwards.
ATTGTATCATCTTACCCTGACGTGAAATGAAATTCAGCAGCGTTGGAGCTTTTGCCCCCTTCCAAAGCCAACATATCGACTTTCTCTCTCTTCCTCGCTCTAGTTTGAGGTCAAATCTCCTTAATTCAAGCTGAGCCAGCCCCTGGCCAAAAGGGGCGGACAAGCAGGATGGCTCAGCCCAGAGTGGGTGGGTGGGTGGATTTTTATACTTTTCTCTTTCCTACTTTATGTCGTTCGATTCTCCAATAAAGTTGTAAAAACGATCGAGAGATGGGATCGTACTCACACACAAAGGGAAGCAATGTGTGCTTGAATATGAATGGAAAATTTGTCATTGATAAAGAGGCCTCGAAGAGAAACTTCCCGGAAATGGAGGTATGACAAAGTACATTTTTGAATTATGAAATCATTGGAACGGAATCAATTTGTGTAAGGAAACGTTACGACAAAGCCATCTTGTGGCATTGAACCCTTCATGGAAACGGATCCGCAAACGCGTCGTTGTAACTGTCACATTTGCCGTCACAAAATGATGTTGAAAGCCCCTCGCTACAAAATGGCGCGTAAAATTAAGTGGAAGAATGAGAAGGACCGCAAAGAAGGGACAAGCCCATTTGCTAACATCATAGTAGAAGAAGAAAGAAAAGATCTCCTCCTCTATCTATTTTGCTCCTAGCCTTCAAGGCAGCTTGGCCGAAAGAGCCTCTGAAAGGAAAAGTGGGGGCCTCCAAGATGAAATTAGATGCCATAATGACACCAGAGAGGGGGAGAAAGAAAAGAAAAGCTCCCTTGCCGGTCATCATCTCGGCTGTAATGCGTTTCCTGATTAAGCAATGTTTTTAAAGGCCGTCGGCGTACAAGAGGATAATCTTTTCGGCATCGAAAACAAGGGGAGGAGGATTAAGAATCCATTACGCATGGCTTGAATGCGTGTTTAGGGCTGCTGCAAAGAGGCCAAATTATGTATAAAAGAAGGCCACACAAACGCGCTGTGGGAGGTCGAGTGATGTTATTAATGGTTTTGCAAAGTCACTCTTAGTTCACGCTTCAAGGGCAAGAAGAGATATTAAGAGATATTTCCATGACGTATGGCAGCTTAAAAGCTCAGCAGAAGGAACTCTTGTGTGTGCAAATATTAATTAATTATGTAAAGAGATCCTCCTCCCCAAAAGCTGGAGAAGAAGAATGACATTGACCCATATTCGCAAAAAAGAGATTGATCTTTCTCGTCAAAAGATGTAGGAGAGCGTTTTTCTCAGCATGGTGTGCCATAATTAGAGATAAAGTGAGCATTGAAGTGAAAGCCACTGCGCAAAAAGCGTCGATTCGGTCACAAAGGTGCTTTATATTCAATGGGAACGTCGTACAAATGATGTTTGTCTATTTTTGCACAAAACGATAAGTGTTATCGCGACCATTTCCTTGCCAACGGTATTGAATTTCAATTGGTGACAGCCGCAATAACGGCGTCATTGTCTACAATGTTATTGCATTATTTGTACCTTCATATTTTATTATTTTATTTTCAGTTCCTGTGAAGACTGCGAATGCTCGAGAACGCGAACGGAGGCGTACGTCACCGGGTAGAGAGTGAAACGTTCATGGAAAATGTTATCACTAACAAAACTAACATTAACATAACAATTGTCGAAAGGGATATTCTAACCAAATGACACGTTTGCCACTAACTGTCTGTTATGTCTTCATGTTACCACAAGGGTCCCTTATGTATTCTTTTACAACCAGCATAATATATATTATAGCACGATGCAACAAGGAAAACCAAATAAGTTTACCACTAATCTGAACCCTGCTGCTACCCCAGGTTATAAGAGAAACCACCTTGTGCTCCTAAAAATTGCACTTTTTGCCCTTATCTCAAAACGTTCAGTTGTTTAACTAGAAAGCAACATTGCCTTTTTGCAAGCTGACCCTCTTTTAAAAGCGATATGACAGCTTACACACAAAACTTATTTGTCCTTTACTTTCTCCTTTTTGAAGCGGGCTTTTCCCCCAGATAAAGGACTTTTGCTGCAGGGCGTCAAACTTGTTTATCTCGTCTCCACAGCGAAGCAACTTGCCTCAAATCAACCGCCCGAGGACAAAATCGTTTCAACCTGAGTAACAAAAATGTCGCTCAATTGGACACATTTAATATCGGACAGACGAAACAAACTTGGAGATATCCTCAGCAGTCCAATAGCTCATTTTCGAAAGTGCATTTCTATTTTCAAAGAAATATCTAAAATTGCAGTGAGCTTTGAAACTGTTTGCTTAGGATTTGATAGATAAGGCGAAGATGGCCTTGAGAAAAAAAATGCGATAAAAGAGTATTTACTGTGTTCTTGGAGGATAAACCCTGGATAGGCTTTGGCCTATATTTTATCATCTTGGTACTCGGCTTGATGTTGGCCAATTTCAGGAGAGAGGAGGAAACTGCAAGTTATAGACTTGTCAGAGGTTTCAAGGTCTCGTATATGATAGAGGAAGAACCAGGAAAAGTACAACCATTCGAAAGAGATCAAAGATAGCTTTACAATTTGGTTTTAGATGGGGATTATACGAGCAATTAAACATGTAAGAAAGAGGTCTGCAAATACAATCGTACTTTGCTAGTTTTATGAGTACAAATTTGTAACAAAACATTGGCCGTCTTGCGAAAAATAAAGGACAAAAAGCCCATCATTCCTTTTCCCTCCCTGGAGAAATCTCAGTCCAGAAATAACCGAAAAGATTGTTGGAGAAATTTCAGCTTGTTGCTTCTTCTCCTCCGTGAAAAGAATGGCCAATAGAGTGTGTGTGTGCGGATATGATGAGCAGCAAGAAGCGTCAGGTATCATAAAGTGGAGCCCAAGGGAGGCACAAAAGGGAGGAGGAGTAAGAATATTACCTCTGGCAGACACTAGCAAGCTGTGAAAGAGTAGTCCACATACAACGTTGTCTAAGAATTTGTTTGGTGACTAATGTTTGCCCCAGTTTGTTCCTTAACGTACTAACATTCTAATGAGAGTAACACAGATCGCATTACCAAGTCTAACCATGTTGTTTCCCCTTTTCAGTTCCCGTTTCCACCATCCTCGGCAAGGGCGAGATGTTCGTGGACGTGGGCAGCACCATCAACATCACCTGCGTGGTGGAGCACGCCCCCGGCCCACTGCAGTGGATGCACAGCGACAAGGTGAGAAGAAAAGCCCGGGAAATTTGAATTCGTACCCTTTGCTGGATGATCTAAAGTGGGGGATTAAACTTGCTTGATCCCCTTTTCAGTGGAAGAAGAAGAAGAAGTCTGAGTAGCCTGCTTTTGTCGGAGTTGGTCCTTAAAGGGGCCTTTTTGAGCCCCAACGAGAAGTGATTGTCTCAATATTGGATGAGAAAACTTTTGCCTAATGGATCAGACGGAAGAAAAAAGACACTGAATGAAGAAGACTCTTTTTTCGGCCCTGAAAGGGCTCAATCTCAGTATTTTTGCAAGAAAAAAAGATTTACAAAGACAACAGACGACGGAATGGAGCTTAGAGGGCGACATGAGAATAGAGTTAAGTATGGTATTGGCACATTTTCATTAAAAGAAGGCAAACTTTTACTTGTTGTTCTCTACTCTTTATGTCTGGAGCGGACACTTTTCAAACTGATACGTTGATATTAACGAGATGCGATCCAAGTAATTGGGATTATCTGGAAAATACAACACCGACAAATTCCTGGAAGCCGTTCTGGATAACTTTTGCAGACTTTTTCGTCGATGCATTTTGCCATCATACATTATTCATTTATATGCAATGCGAACGGCACTTTAACTGATGAGCTGCATGCAGCAGCGATCGTTATTAAAATATGCCTCGGATGGAATTCACAGCTGCGCCCGATCGACCTCTTTTTCACACACTCGTTGTTAAACTTGTGTCAAATTCAGATGGAAAGAGAGAGAAGAATGTTCTATTTTGATGATAGGACCGAGAAAATGAAATTGCTTGTTAAAATTTTATATGACGTACTCACATCATGGAAAGAAATCCTATTGGAGTTTTCTCAGGGGAAGTAGGGATGCCGTATCGTTCAAAGGTCTATTTTATGGTATATATTATTATAGATATTGCAAATGCGTCCACAGTTCTATAAAAACATCAACAGTAGCCAAAGTCGGGTTAATAGGAATTGTGCTGAATATTCATTCATGAAGAGATTGCAAAAATTGCATCCCTATTTACGATATCAAACTAAATGACCTTGCGTTGAAAACGCTTCAAACTTTGTCGGAAATCTTCTTCTCTTTTCGACATGTTTTATGTCGCATTGATTTTGGACGACGCGCTTACTTCCTTTTTTTCTTCCTGTTCAATGTCAAAAATCGAATTTAAAACTAAATCGCAAGCCTGGCAGAATTTTGCGGAGATAGCAAAGCAATAAAACCCGGCAATGAAACTTTTCCTCTCTGATTGGAGGGGCATTTTGAAAATAACATATCCACTCTTGGGGTATTTTCCAAACTTTACTCTTCAGTGGCCATATTTGTGCGAATATTCGCAAAAATGGTCCGCTGTATTATGCGTGTAAATAAAAATGAAAGCCTGGAAAGTAGTGTGTGTATAATGCTGTGGGAGTAGAATGGGCAGAAAAAATAATGCAAGTAGACCCAAATATAAGAGCCCATTGAATGCACATAAAGAGGAGGGATTGCCCTTAAGAAGGGATGCCAAATAATACCATTCTATGTGACAAAATAACATCCATTGACTGAAAGCATAACCTGATGGTCTCTGTTTTCTGGCATCCCTATGTAACATGTACATTTCCATAGAGGAGAGTACAGTCTCAGTCCCCTAGCCCGACTAGTCTACCTTCAAGTACAATGAATGAGTAAGGAATATACTTAACTTCACTGCCTGCCGGGCCATAATAAAGTGATTAAACGGTGCGCACATAATATATTTTATACGCTGCGACAAAGCAGTTTTGTTGTAGTTGTTGTTGCCACTTTTTAATTCTTTTTCAAAGGCGGCCCTTTTTCGATCGAGCAAAGTAATATAAAAGTAGTGGAGTGAGTGTGTGTGTGTAAGGGCAACAGTGGATAAACTGGACTTTTGTTGTGTGAAGGAAAGTTATATTCAACGCTCTTTTGACTTGAAGAAGAAGAAGAGAAAGCGAGTGAAAGTTTTTTCATCGGCTGGGAATTCGAGAGAAAAGGGAATATCGAAAGGCGACAAAAGCTCAATGGCTTTAACGGAAGAAGAGAAAGAAGAAGAAAGAGCAACAACGGAAGAGAAAGAATGCAATGCATGAAGGGGGAGGGAAGCAAACAAGAACACGAAGCTAATTTAAACACGAACCTAAATATATAGTAATGTAACTAATTTAAATTTCACTCATGTATGATAGTTCATCATCCCTGGATTATACCCATGACATAACCGTGATGTTCATTCTTAATCAAACCCTCATGTCGTAATGCCAAGGGGATTAAAACCCTCGACCCTCTTGGTCGGAGTCATGCAACCTGAGAGCATGTCCTCCATTGAATTTGTTCAATAAAATGTGTATTTCCAGCCCATTGACTACACGTCCACCCGCGGCGGCGTGAGCGTGATCACGAACAAGGCGGCCGTGACCATCAGCTCGCTCATCATCCAGCAGGCGCGCCCAGAGGACGGCGGCAAGTACAGCTGTCACGCCGGAGACCTCGTCAAACCGGCCGTCATCAAGGTGCACGTCATACACGGTGAGTAGACTAGGTTTTAGCTGGGTTATAGAAAGCTAGGAAATTATACAGAGCTTTGAAATTTAGTGCCGTAAAGTGTACGACGCGGTGGAGAAACGAAAGTGGAATTTCACCTGAGCCTCCATTTTGTGGCTTTGCTCCACTTTTTTTCCTTCTTCTGTTTTGTCATCCCAGGGGATTCCCAAAGACATGTATGAGCACGGAGAATAAAAAAACATACTTTTCTTGTTCTTTTTCGAGCTAGCCAAGCAAGATCATATCAAAATTTAATCCTCAAAACCGTATGCAAAGTCAGCTTCTTCCTTGCACAACTAGCTGCTTCTCTATGAATGCCTAATAAGGTAAGGAGAAGGAGAAGGGAATCTACAAATTTAACTCCTTAAAAAGAGGAGCTCTCTCAAAGTGAGTAGATTTGCAGGCCCTCTGGGATAAGGAACTTGTTGTAAAGGGATGAGCATATGTAAAGAAACCCTTTTTGGTGTAATCTGTGAAGTACCACAAGCCAGCAACAAGATTTGACACTACCACAAACCAGAAGCTATGATAATGATAACATTAACTCTTCTCCTTTGTACTTTCTGTGACTTTCTGTGACTGAGGTCAACTTTTTCTTGGCTTAGAGTTTTTCACTTTATTTATATACGCAGCTCAGCTAGAGGGAGGAAAACAATGCAGCACTGGCGCAAAAAGGCGGCTCATTTTTCTCAAGATTAATTACCCTGCCTTAGCCGGTCCAGCAGTCCAGTTACCGTATAACAGTAGTAGAGTATACTTGAAATAGAACAGCCGGAAGGAAACTCATTAAAAACTCGAAACTCGAATGCGACTTTATGTTCCAAGCTGTAGCTCTTATTCTTTCTATTAAAAGTGGTCTTTTTTCAAAATGATTCCAAAACTTTTCCCCCCACATTAAAACCTTAAAATACGACTTTTTATTGTTAAGCCGCCGTGCAGTGCATGTGTGTTCACCGACACATGGCCTTGACTCTTTCTCTCTCTTAGGCATTCTTCCCACGAATGAGACAAAAGCACAAACTTTAGAGCTGCAGAGACAGACTGAGAAGAAAATCTCTTGCCTCGTCATAAAGAACTGTCTCCCCAACTATTTGCACTGCCCCGAGATGAACTTCTTTTTCTACTACCTCCAGTTCCCACAGAGATAGATCTATATTCGGCCACAGACCATACGCAGCATTTATAAATCACACCACTTTTTATTGCACTGAAGTAAAGAGAAGGAGATAAAGTCCATGCTGGTGCAGCCAGCCAACAGACCACTTCAAAGTCTGAGAATGGGCAATATTTCGTGCGTGCCTAGCTAGTACCGTCTACCTTGGCCTGTATCTTCTATTTTTTCACTCTCAATTGTGAAGTAGACCCCCATATTTCACCCAAAGTACACTCTGTTTATAGATCACCTTATCCGATATTATACAATCTGAGGGGGCAATAAACGGGAGTTATAGTTAATATAGTTTACTATTCAATATTTCATTTCCAGGTGACAACTACCAGTCCCTGCACACGAACAGCGCCACCCGCCTGATCGTGCCCCTCACCTCCCTCGGCATCGCAGCCTTCCTCATCGTGTTCTTCGGCACCCTGCGCTGCACCGCGCCCGTCATGGCCAGGCACTGCTGCAGCAACAGCAGTGGGAGCAGCACTGAGTCGCCGGCGGCGGCGGCAGACCCGGAGGTGAGCAGCGTGTCGAGTAGGCGGAGCAGCAGCAGGCGGCGGCACAGGCAGCACTCAGCGTCCGTTATGGTGGAGCAGGCTGCATCATAATTGAGGAGGAAAGTTAAATGTTATGCAGGCTGATGAGAAACCGTGAATTATTTAAATAGTGTTTAATCATGTTAGGTAATGTTTTTAACATCTCTTTTAACTATATTTAAAATCATGTTAAGTGTGTGTGTAAGGAAAGTTTTATAAGAAGGATTCCATTTATTATAAACTGTTATTGTTCTTTGTCAAGTAACTTTTATTAAACTCAAGACGATATAATATTGAGAGTAAAATATTACATAAACTAGTCACTAAATAAAGTTAACAATATGCTCAGAAGATATTTAAGTATACACAATGTCATAACTGAAAATGAATAAGAAATATATAAACGTCATAAAATTTGAAAGAAGGTTTTAAGCGGCTTTAACGTTCACTCAAAATCACTCTCGAATGCACTTTTGAATGTTTTCCTTCACGCGCGCGGTCAGCTCCAGACACGGGTTTACCTTCCTTTCTATGCAAATATTTTGAGTAGGGCCGCTTTTCTGAAGGCTCCCAAAAAGTGTCAAATGCGCTTTCACTTGTTTAAGCTTTTTTACTCTTCCAATGCGGTGAATATGACGGATATTACGTCGATACTAGACGAAAGAAACCTTAAATCACACATTGATCATATTTGGGGATATATTCAGTTATCTCTTGTAGTTATGGGTTTAGTCAAATGTTCATTGTAGAAATAAAATATTCGTCTTGTCATCTTTTTGTTACTATTTCTTCTGCTCTCTTCTTGGAATTGGAATTGAAATTTCTTGCTCATCCGACTTAGGAGCGATTTTATGGTTATGCATGTTCTCATTTTCCCCACCACCAATCGTACCTCAGGGAACCGTATAATCATTGCGTTGCACCTCTTTCCTCTTCCAATATGTTAATGGAATTGCATCCAGTGCAGTGTATTTACGGCTTCCATTATCTAAGCCTTCAGTTTTCTCATCAAGAGTTTTACGGGCGCCGCCTTAAAAATATTACGACGGGACAGAGACGAGATCGTATTAAAGACTATACGTAATAATAAAAGCACTCAGACTGGGCGACACACGTACGTAGATGACAATGCAATGGAGGCGAAACAAACATAAAATCGTCTGCAAATAATATTCCAAAGTCTTACGTTGGTTTTGCTTTCGCAGCACTTTTATCCTCGCTGTGATACAGAGGCGTGATATCACAAACTGCATAAAATCCACAATAAAATGCGACCGGCCGCACATTTCGGTATGAAAGTATGAATAATTCTTCGGCGCTATGAAGATGGATAGAAGTGCATGGGGATGACAAAAAAACGCTATAAAATTGGAGGCTAATGCGCAAGGCAAGGTGACGTTACGTTATAAAGTTAAAAAGCATATCGTAAACTGAAAGTGAGTCAGTAGATTTTTTAAATTCTTTATGACCATTTGCTTTTAGAAACTTTTAGAATAGTCACTACTTTAAAGTGGTCCTAGTGGTAAGCCTGAAAATGTGTCTCAACTAATTGAGCCATTACTCGGATCAAAGCTTTCTTTATCTCAGGCTTTTGGACACATTGAATGCAGAAAGTTTTTTATGATTTTCTCCCGTCGCCACTTGTACTTTTACAACCCTCTTTGAGCCGATTTCTTCACTCGTATTCTTCTCCCACAGTCGGATCATTCTGGGAATGAATGGTTTATAATGATGCTACTCCGACTATGGCTGCAAACTATGACGAAATTTTTATAGGGTGGAATGTAAAAGAAGCGGAAGAGAGAAAAGAATTGAGATGAGAAGGAAAAGCTGAGGAAGGCTATTTTATATTTTACAGTCAAAACTGGCTTAATTAGATATATTCTTGGAAAAATTAAGGACTCGTACTTCAAGTAACAGATACTTTAAAAGTCATATTTGACTCCAATACTAATAACCTCATGGAAAACAATCCCAAAATATAGTTTTTCACCTCGCTCTAGCTTCTCTCCCTTCTTTTCATCCCGTCTGATTTACAGATGATTATATCCGGAGTTCGTTTTTTCTCTTTCAAAGCATAACTCCATACGTGGGACGAACTCATTCTCACCCATGGCTTCAATATAAAAACTCAAGGGGTGGAAACGAGAGGAACAGGGGAAATATATATTTCGGGGTGGAAAGCAAGCCGAAGGAGGGTCATCGATCGGAAAAGTGTCTGCGGAGAAGATTCATACACACAAGGAGGAAGTTATTCGAGTGGATATTGGATGCAAAGTTGAGAATATATCGATGAAATGAAGGAGATTATGCAAATATCGAACTGCAAAAAGTCGATAAGTCATATGGTGAAGAAGCTGTCATGGAGTTATTATACAATATTTTACATATATTAATAAATAATAATAACATTACTTCATTATCTACATGAATTCTTCGTATACGCGTAGCATTGGTCGACTATTTAAATAGAAAACTACAAACCCCACGTCGTGACGAGACATTTTAAAATGTAATTGATACCCTGACTCATGAGTGCGAGAAACCGCATATAAAGGTTGCGTGAATGTAGAAGATTTTTTTCCGCTGACAGACAGAAAAATGGATATTCATCAGGTGGGGTCGGCGGTACAATGTATTATATTTTATAAGCATGTGCGGTTTTTAAAATACAAACCGAGGTCGGTTTCGGTTTTCGGTTTGTAAAAAAGTCGGTTTCGGTTTTCGGTTTTCGGTTTCCGGTTTTCGGTTTTTACTCTGTAGTAAACGTTGTACCAAATGAAAAATAACTTTATTATTATAGTTCAGTAACTAACAGTGAACACTTACATTCTAGTTCTAAGTTTGGTCACTTCAGACATGCACAAAAGTATATATTATTTTTGTGTTGCAAATGCAACATACATACTCGAAAAAACTTCTCCTGAGTACTCAGGAGAAGTTTTTTCGTCCCTTTACTACAAATTAGTACAAATGAATCTCAAAAGTCCCCTTTCTGAAAAACCGACATTTTACCAAAAACCGACTTTTTACAAACCGACGTCGGTTTCGGTTTCGGTTTTTAAATAAACCGACTTTCGGTTTTCGGTTTTCGGTTTTCGCACGTCCTTAGTTCAGAGGCTTCTTAAATATTTTATTATGCTCTAAGGAGTCTCCTACAGGGTGTTTTTATACAGTGTCCTAAATTATTGGCTTGAAACTGGCCTTAAACGTCCATTTTTGCATATCCTTATGAAGCCAAAAAATGTAGAGCAGGTTAGGTACTTTTATATGAATAGAGTTTTATTACATAGAACAACATTATTTTTATGCTTGATAGCATCTACTTTTTGACTGCTATGTAGCATATATTTGGCCAGAATGATGTGTTACACCAGAAAAATCTTCAATTTTAGACTCCAGAGCAGTAATTTTAATGTTATGGAGAGCCTACTTCTAAACTTTTTGTAACTAAAATGCTTTTAAAGTGTGTGTAACATAACTACAAAATGTATTTGGCTTAGATATTAGCATTTACTGGTCTGGAACTATGTGAGGCACAAGTCAAAAATAATTTTCATTATTGGGCTTCAAAACAGCCATTTATGAAGTAAATAGTCAAAATTAACCCTGTTTTCAACAGTCTAAAAATTGATATAACTGTTGTGCTCATATAAAAGTACCAAATTTGCCCTGCACTTTTTTCCTTCATAAGCATTTCGAAAATGGACCGTTTTAGACCAGTTTTGGGGCAATACTTAAGGAAACTACAAAAAAACACCCTGTAGATGGGTTTATTTCGCGTTTCATTCTGCAGTCTATTTTCTCATTTCTTCTGAGCCTTTTTTTGGTACTATAGTAATTTGCGTTTTACACTCATTCAGCACTAGCATCTCCTCTCTTTAAACTTTTTTCGTGCTCTTGATATAGTAGTATAGTACAAAAAGAGGTTTGTACAACCAGTATAAACGAGTAAGATGAGATATACCCTGTTACAAACTTGATTTTCTCTGTTGAAAAACATTTGACTGAAATGACATAAAAATATTTTGGTGCCCGGACGACTCATTATAAAATGCTGAACAAACATCTTTGAGTCATTCTGTAACAGGGGCCATTAAAAGTATTTAAAATACAATTTGTTAGTTGTGTACTATTATAACATTAACAGTAATATAATCTAAATTAAAGAAGTAATTGTGTAAAAAAACGTTTGATGCATGCGTACATGACTGTACATACCATTTAGTAAACAAAGGATATAAAATTATATTCCTTTGAACAATCGCGTTGTCATTTTGTAGTTCTCACTTTAAGGGCATATTGGAATTAAATATTCGAGCTTTTACAGTTAATAAAGTTGAAAAAACTAGTATATATGAAAAAACGCAAATGTACTAGTGAACGGTAGTATTCTCTGGGTTGCCAGTGTGCCAAAGTAAATTACAATATGTTTGATTGCTAGAGCCACACGACGTACCACCATGTACCACTCATGTGGCCTTTATGTAGGCGCCAAAATGTAGGCGCCAAATTGCAGGCGCCTTGTCTGCGCGCGCCAAAAAGCGACTAGATCGGTTCATTTGGGAGTAGCAAATCGACCAGGAGGACCAATCTGTCCATTGAGGAGCTATGATGGATGATACAAGAATATATCTGTCATATCATGCATGTTTAAGAGTTTGTTGTGTATTAATACATTCAGTAGTCAGTGCATTACTTGCAATTTGCAATAAACAGGATATCCGAACAATTAATGTTAGCATTACACCAATACCTCGCTTCTCAACTATTGTCCATGTGCCAGGACTCACTTCTGACTTGGCTGGCAAGAATTGGTTCATGGCAATGTACACAAATGTAATGAGACCTTTACTGCTAGCCATTTCTATTATATGTTCTAAACGTCTTCAAATCTTGATCAGAACACATAAACTGAAGAATATCAACCTGTTGACATGAAAACCATGGCTGCATATTCTAAAGAAGCTTCTCCAATTAGCTTATAAAGGGAATTATTAATGTAATGATGATTAAACCGTGTCGTTAAGTTCCTTTTGAATTATTAGTCTTTTGTACACGAAATAAGGAGTGTATATGTCATTGTTCGGTCATCATGAAAAGTAGGAATGAAAAAGTAACCCAATAACTAATTTACAGTTAATACGAGTATTAAACAAATGGATTGGGTGGCTTGTTATGCATTGTTCTGAAGTCCTTTATATCCGTGTTCATCAGTCATTACATGTATAGAGAATAACAATAATTACTAACACCCTCATATTAAACAAACACCTTTCCAACAGCAACATCCTGATAATTCAACATCCTGTTAGCCCAACACCATAAAACTCAATAACTCAAGACCTTAAATTTAGAACACCCGACCCTGTCAATCCAACATCCTTATATTAAACACTCTTGAACAAATGCCATTATTCGATGCAAAGTACCAGTAAACTATTTTGGTTGAAGGAGTTGAACAAACATAACCAGTTATATAGGCACAAAATGTCCTTTGCTTATGCAAAATACAAAAAAAATCGTGTACGATCTAAGCACATAGTTCCCGCGCATTTTTAATTAGTTACTAAAGTTGCCGTCAGATGATGACAACGATTGCACCTCTCAGGTATGTATTCTCTTAAAGCTGAGAAGTCAAAGACTGAGGTGCAGAATCATAAAGTAAGTGGAAGAGAAGACATGAGAGGCAAGACAATTGGCGCAATTTAGCGGATTTAAAAGAAACTTTTTGTATTGGCGGGATTTATGTGCTATACCTTGAGTACGAACGATAATCGTTCATTCGTTTACCGATACATAAAAACTCCTTAATACGCTGCACTGCGTCACCATTTTTCTTACCAGTTGATTATAATCGAAGTCTTGTCTTATTTCCGTGAGGACACTTAAGTGCAACAATAACACATTATCGATAAACCATTTTATGCCAGTTCCGCTCAATCAATCATTTCATAACGACGTAATTATATGCATGGTAAATGTCACGGAAAGTGCAAACATCTCAATAAATTATAGAACATAAACTTCCCCATTGTTGCAATTTTGTAGGAAAATACGTATAATTGCAATAGAAACACTACAGTCTGGATAGAATTATGAGACTGGAAAGGCCAAAAGTAGTTATTTTTATGTCTCTCATTATTGTGAGTGTGGAAAGCCTTCGGATATTTCGCAATACTGTAGATGTGTCAGAGCGGCAGCCTTTCGGGGGAGCAAAGTTGTTGCCTGAGGTGGATGCTGCCTCTAAGACCACGGAAGATGTGACTATTTGTCTAAGGTTCAATCTTAAAGTGTTGGTGAGTGCTTAAAGGGTGCATATTTGATAAGGATGCACATTTATTGTGTCATTTTAGGGTCACTGGGAATACAAGGCAAAATTGGTCCAAATTGAAGATTGGAGACCAGACACTGAAGATCCAGCATTTAGGTAGACTTGGAAAGTTATCTATCTCCTTGTATGCAATTTCAGTGTTAATATGACTTTCAGGTTGTTATGGCTTGACGCCTGGTACCCAGAGACCTTCTTTGGTTTTGGTTCCCCTGTTGTTCACGGCTCTTTTGCGTCCTACCTACTCAAGGACCCTTTATTGAATACCCACAAGATATGGAATCCGTACAAGTGGTCTCATCTTTGTCTGTCATATGAAAAGGAAAACAGCTTTATTAGAGTTGTCAAGGTATCAAAATATTCTCTTTAACTGTTATGAGTGAAATATAATGCACTTACAGGATGGACACACACTTAACATTAACTTTACTGATGAGAATCTAGTTAACGTTACCATTCCCAAGGACTTTCTCAGCAAGGTATATCTGGGAAGGTGCGCAGTGGACGTGGTCAAGGGCTGCTCAGCGCCAAGCGCTCAGTTTACAGACTTTAACATTTGGAACTCTGCCTTGACAGAGACTGAGATGCAAGACTGGACAGCTTGTAAATCAGTTCAGGAGGTTTGAGGCACTACAAGATTTACATATAACTTCTTTGATATACATCATTAATAGAATAATATTTAATAGGGCAATCTGGTATCATGGTCTACATCAAATTGGGACCTGGTTAATATGGTCAATGAAGAGGTATCTCTAGATCCCAAATCCCTCTGCAAACCCACCAAGATGGGGTTTGTCCTCTTGCCTGAAAAGAGGAATGTTTCTGCTGCTGTTGAAATATGTCACAAGTTGAAAGGAAATCTTCCAGTCATTCGTGATAATAAGACCATGATGGAGCTTATTGATCTGTTTCTTGATCATTATGGAGGAGTTGCCCCAGGAGGTAATTGTGAATAAATGTTTTACTGGTATGGGCTCAGGCATGGTCTACTATGTAGATATGTTCTGGGCTGGGTGGACTGATGAAGAATCCGATGGACAACTCTATGATATCAATACTGGTCAAACAATGGAGAATGGAGCCTTTCAACCATGGTAACTGAACATAATGTGACCTGAGTTAGTTTTTTATTGAAGCGTTTATGGCATAGGGGTCCAGGAGAGCCCAATGGTGGTGAAATTGAAAACTGTGTTGTTGTCTGGCCGTCCAAATCACAGTGGAATGATGTCAGCTGTAGCAGCAATTCACAGACATTCTGTGACATTAACTATGCTCCATATCTACAAATTAGAGGTTCGTGTGTAACAATAACTTCATACAGCAAAGGGCCATTACCAACATATATATATTTAGGGCTTTGTAAGGAATCCACCTTTGACACCCAATACAGCTGGACAGGCCACCTGATGCATGGACACCACAGCTTCCAAGGCTACACAGACAGTGTCATCTACCTGGACCCTGGCACAAACCTCTGGCGGCTTGAGAGTTACACCTCCCCTGACATCTATGCCACAGTGGAGTCAGAGGAATACCCACTTGGAACATTCACATGGAATGTGTTCAATGACACGTGTGTCAATGTAACCACAGTGGTTTTGAACATTAATTCCTGTACTGACGATGAGTTTAATTGTGTTGATGGCAACTGTGTTTCCATTGCTGGAAGGTGTGATGGAAGGATTGATTGTCCTGATAAGACTGATGAAATTGACTGCAGGTAACATTCAGAGAACTAGTAGAATCACATCATATATCAATAAATACTGTTTTTTACTTTATAGGATGATTGAGATTGATCAGAGTTACATTAAAGAGATCCCTGCACCACCATTAGATGATCCACTTGGTTTAAATGAGGTTTTGGTCAATGTTCAAGTTCTGTCAATATTAAGCATAGTAGAAGTGGAAGGAATATTTGCAGTCCAATTTTCATTAAGCCTTACATGGCGGGACAAACGTCTAATTTTGAACAACTTGAAGGAAAAGGAATACCATAATACAGTCACAATTGCTGATAAGGACAAGATTTGGATACCACAAGTAAGAGATGGATTACAATTATATGTAGAGTATTTAATAAATGAGGAACTCTCAGGTGATATTCTTCAATACTGAGAAAAAGGAGACTTCAGTGAGTGATGACAAAGCTGATGTGACAATCTCAAGAGAAAGTGGCTTCAAGCTGAGCCCATCATCAGTATTGGAAAATAGGCATATTTTTCCTGGTAGCAAGAATCCCATCACCATTAAAAGAGTTTACAGTACAGAATTTCTCTGTGAATACAACATGGGCAGGTATGCATATGCTATTACATGCATGTGGTTAATGGATCTGTTAACTTTTTTTTATTTACAGATACCCCTTTGATCAACAAACATGTTCCCTGAAATTTTCCCTGAAAGGGAATACAGGCAGTTTTGCTAAGCTTATAGCTGGTCATCTTGAATACCTAGGACCCATTGATCTAACCCAATACTACCTTAAGGACTGGACAATGTCTGAGAACAGAGTATGTACCTTTATGCATTGTTGTCACAAGTCACAAGTCTTCATTAAGGTCACAGGCAACACCTCATCCATAGAGGTGACCATGGTCCTGGGCCGCCGAATCCTCAACGAGATGCTCACCACCTACCTCCCCACCATCCTCATCTGCATCGTGTCCTTCAGCACAAACCACTTCCGACACTTCTTCTTTGAAGCCATCGTAACGGTCAACCTGACCTCACTCCTTGTCCTGACAACGCTTTTCATCAGCGTGTCCAACAACCTTCCAAAGACTAGCTATGTTAAAATGATTGATGTGTGGTTGATATGTGTGCTATGTGTTCCATTTATGGAGGTTATCCTGCACACTATCATTGATACATTAAGGTTGCCTTCTAAAGACGAGAAGCCTGCTAAAGGTACTAGCAAAGTTCAAGTAGTGCCGCTGACTAGACCAGATAATGGCACCAATCTGATTGCTCGTAATGAGCAGGTTGAGATAGTTGCTAGAAAGGAGTTTTACAATAAGGATCTGAAAGCAAAGAGGAGTGAAATTATATTTACGTGCCTCACAATTCTACTACAAATTGGATTGCCGGCATCATTTATAGTATTTTCTTTAATATATTTTTCACTTGCTTTTAGTTTTATTTCAGTTTAACATCCATATAGCAACATTTCGTGTGTCGGTATTCATAATCATGTGTTGTATGTTCGCAAAATATAAGTAAATAAACACATTTCTTAGGACAAATTTGCGTAAATATATAATCAACACTCTCGAGAAATGTCTCCGGCCGTTCCAAAAACACTGATTCACCGTATAAAGACCTTCAACCGGGTTGGTAGATTGCGTTATTCGTTATACGACGGGCTAAAATCGACCAGGATGGACAGAATTGATTGATTTTTTGAATGAACAATATCTCGATAAAGGCCTTTCAGAATATGTTAAAATTATTTCATTCCGTCAAATATTACCTGATTTATGGGAGGGGTCCCACTTCTATGGTGGTTATTTGTTATACAATGGGCTAAAATCGGCCAGGGTTGACAGAATTACTTGATTTTTGGGATATGCAATATCTCGATGGGGGCATTTCAGAATATGTAAAAATTATTTAAATCACTTAAATATTACCTGAGTTACGGGGGGTCCCCCTCATGTGGCGGTTATACGACATATTTGCGTTATTTGGTCCAACTGGCAAAGTACATAAAACGTCTCTTTGTAAAATTGCTTTATATAAGTAAGTTATAGGGGTGGTTATGGGGTGGTAATACGATAATTTAGGTTATTTGGTTTAAAGTAGGTTGAATGAATGTTTACTTAAGTTTAGAGAATGATGTAAGGGTACCTTTTATGCTCCAAACCACATCCACAATCTACCCAAATGGAGAGTTTAACTTAAAAATCAATTAAATATGGAAAGAATAATTACTTGCAAGGGGGTAGGGGTTAGTTAGAGTCGGCTTGGTTGCTTGCATTCATTGTAGTCCTTTCCCCATAAGGCATAAGTTTTACGCGCATGAATCACAATCTATTTTCTGCCAGACTGCGCTGCAAAAAGGCTGCTCTAATTTGACTAGGTTTGCCCATGTGCTAAATATCTTTTTAGCACCTACAAACTTGTATGTTTGCCACTTGATGGCACATAAAGGATTGGCTGTAAATAAACCATTTTTTTTTTCTAGTGATCCCTTATTGTATATTTTTGAGCACTACCTTTTCAGGTTCATTCACTAGACCGCCGTGATTGCAATTTTTCATCATCATGCCGCTGGGGGGATTCGAACCTGCGACCTTCTGGGTGCAGGATCGAGCGACTTGCGACCACGGCTACCACGTCCCCCTAACCATTTGTTTATATAACTATGTAAATATACAGTTTAAGACCTATGAACATCAGAAAGCTTCAACTGAAGGCTAAAAATTATTAATTTAAGTTATAATCTCATGATAATATGTTAAATGTTCTAACTTCTAAGTAAGTCCAAACTCCCACAAAATAGTACTGAAATACAGTAGATTTTGAACAGAAAGTTAATGTAGTCCTAAGAAAACAGAAACAAGCACCTTTAAGTTTTTAAAATAATCTCCAAGCTGAATGAATACTCTTACATTTTCAAGCTTGTTTAAAAACTCAAAGGGCAGTAATGAACGGATTCGTATATACGTACAAGTATTTATGCCTTATAGGCTTGGCAATATAACTTTATATTTTATTGCAAGTTCTGTCAGCAATGTGCCTTAGCTTCAACTGGAGAAGAATGACTCAGCAGTCTCCGCTGTTTTGTGAATGTATTTGCACTGCCATCTACTTGACAGAAAAGTTAATGCCGTGGTCTTATATTGCCAGGATAATTAATTTTATTCAAAATATCTATACCGTCAACAAACCAGAGTCCAACTATTAAAAAGCTTAAACTTTTTTAGTGCAAAGGAAGAACTTAATGCTGGTTTTAGCCAATGAGGACACAGTATTCTGGCTCAACCATGGACTGGACAAAATAGTATAAAATTTAAAAAGTTGCTCATGGCACACAGTATATAATCATTAATAATATTCGTTTTCAATGGGTAACCGCAGACAACGGCTCAGATTAGTTATATAAACCACCAGTAGATGTCACCATAGGCACCTTGGCCAATCTGGACATTGAAATGCCTTTTATTTATACAAAGGATCTGGTGAACATGTTCTTAATAAAGTGTTTCTGCCATATTTGGCATTTAGTTAGGCAAGTACCTTTGAGTATTCTCAGAAAATGTCATGAATGCTTCCATGGACCTTGGCCAAAGTACGCAGTGCCATCTACCGGATAAAATCTATACGATAGGTACCCTTGTCTGCGGTCTCCCATTGTCCTGGAGAGCCACAAAATACATATTATTTGTCTATCCTGACAATCCTCTCAAGGCCTCCTATACTAAATTTAAAAGCAATATATATATATATTGACTAATAAAATCTAAAGATTAAACTATCATAGCATGCATAGTAAACATGACTGATAATTTTTATAAACTTTATATGTATATTCATAAGAGACCTCCCAGACTGGCAAGTTTTCGCATTTCTGCCGAGCAATTTTTCCCATTTCTGCTGGCAGTTTTCTCATTTCTGCCAAGGAAATTTCTGGGACTTTCGGATTTTACTTCAATGAGAAATATTCTAAAAAATACTAAAAGTATTTGGCTTTAGTACCATTAAGGGGTGTCTACGGCCATGAAATTTACGA
Organism: Tisbe holothuriae; assembly: GCA_900659605.1. Lineage (NCBI taxonomy): Eukaryota > Metazoa > Arthropoda > Copepoda > Harpacticoida > Tisbidae > Tisbe > Tisbe holothuriae. Next base: position 1,519 of record LR137531.1, on the reverse strand, counting down.
CTTAGGAAATATTTTATGTATTTCTCTGACGTATGAGCAGCAAAATTGCCTTTTGGATCTTCCCTCTTTAGTACTCACTAAAAGAGCTTTAGAAACTTTGGCATATCTTGATATCAATATGTATCCTCACAAAGCTGTTGCACATCTTTTACTTGGTGTGATCACTAGATTCATTTAGTCACCTTCCTGGCTCATATAAGTGATATGACTGAACATGAGCAGCTGCTGGCTGTTGTCTGGAAGCATAGAACTGAAAATGTTTATAAGTTTTAATGATATACCTTCACACTAATCCGCCCATAATTGATATAGGATTAGAGCTTCTACAGTTAATACTGTTTAGTTCCAATAAATAAGTATTTTACTGGACATAACTTTCAGCTCCTGTAAAATAAAAGTGTCATAACCAATTTAAGTATGTTCTTTAAATCTTGTTTCTGCAAAATTATGACTTTCCCCCATTTTTATGCTATAAAATGAACCAAAATACCAAAAACGGGATACCGACTATTTTGAAAATACCAACGTCGGTATCTGTATTGAAAAAATACCGACTATTTCCGCGGTATTGGTATATCGCACAATCATGCTTATAATAAATAGCTCCAGTGAGCATGCATGAAACTCTCTTACTCACAGAAGGCACGAAGGCAAGGTATGCACAAGCTCACAAATGTTTGGAAACATGTACAGGTGAAATCATGTGCAATGTGCACAACCACTCTTATTGCTTGTATTTAATTATTTGTCTAAGCATTACAGGGTTGGAGGTCTTCATATGATTCTCTTATTTGGACTCATATTGATTCTGGGCTGTAAAATCATAGGTGTTTTGGGTATTTTTATTAGGCACTTCACATTGCCTTCCTTGTGATGCTGCTCAAGCTCTAGTTGCTGGGAGATTCGGTGGATGGTTAGGCAGGTTAGCATGAATGGACCTTGAACTTTTATTATTGATTAAGCTATAAGCTTTAGGAGCCGGAGTAAGAACACGTCAATGCGTAGGTGAGGGTTGGCGTATTGCTGATGACTTTTCACCGTATATCTCAAATTGGCCGTTGTATGCCCCGATTGCTGCAGACCCCTATGTAACTCAAGAACGAAGCAAGATATCAAATTTCTTATGAAATGCAAAAATGTTGGCCGTCATCGAGATATGTGGCAAAAAAAGTTTGAACCAAATCTGTCAACAATAGCCAATTTTGGTCCGTCGTATATCGTATAACAGCTGCAAGAGACAGTGTCCCTCTGTAACTCAAGAACGAAGCAAGATAGCAAGTTTCTTATGAAGTACAAAAATGTTTGCCATCATCGAGATATAATGCACAAAAAGTTTCAGCTATCTTGTCCTAAAATAGCCGATTTTAGCTCGTCGTATATCGTATAACGCAATCTACCAACCCTTTTGCCGATATATGCCGATATCTGCATATATAGAGATTGTTGTATATCTACTTTGATACGTTTTCGAATCCCAATTTGCAAGATGCCGATCATCAAAAAGAGCTTCTTCCTATTC
>LR137529.1:0-10797 GCA_900659605.1 Tisbe holothuriae | reverse complement strand
TTGAACGAATCTTTTTGGACATTGAACGAATCATTTTGGACATTGAACGAATCTGTCTGGAATTTGAACGAATTTTAAACATACTTCCATGTAATACCTTATTGTTATGTAAGCAAAGAAGCATTTGTAATAGTCTTTTTTCATAGTATTTAATATAATACATCTTGTTCTTGAATAAGAACATGGGCTTGTTCTATATAACTTTCACTTAACAGAGAAGCTATTTAAACAATTTCCACGAACGCGGCGCACCCTGTGCAATTATAATTAGTATAATGTAGTGCATCTAATATATCTTAATTGTGAAGCAGTTTTATTAAGCCCATTTGATTCAAAATCACGAAAATGTGGAATATAATATTTTGAACTAAGCATGTGAATCCATGTTCATCATCTTCATGAATCTAGTTCAAACTGTTAAATGAATTGCCTAGACCATTTTTCGTTCAAAAACATTAATGTTTAGTAAAATTTTCGTTCAATGAAAAAAAGGATTCGTTCAAAGGGAAAAAGGACTTAATAAAATTCGTTCAACGTCCAATGGAAGCCACTTTTCGGCCAAATTTTCGTTCAACGTCCAACACGCCTGTCGCAGGCCGACGCCTTATGCTTTACGCTACCACGGCCCCCCTTTAATATTACATTATTTCCTTAAGCAAAAAATTAGCTTCCGGCATGTCTACTGCAGTACTTTCTTGGTCATATATGAATATTTTTTTTTATTAAATTCAATTGTTTCCTTCTCCAAAACGGCTGAACCTACCAATTATGGAAACCCTTGTTCTTGCATTAAGTGCTCCTTATGTTACCTCTTTATGATCCAAGATTTCTATACTCATTCTAGGCTCAGGAATCCGTCCCTGTCGATGACGACTACTTCAGCCGCTCATCCTCCCGCGCCAACTCCGACGATGAAGAAGAAGATCCCGCCGTGGAAGCAAAATCTGATAGTGATGGCAGCAGGTCGGACAGGAGCGACGCGGAGGAGGAGGAGGACGATGAACTGTCCATTCTGCAGGAGTCACAGACGCGGCTGTTTGAGAAGTTGGTCCAGCACAGTAAGAAGGAGAAGAAGGTGAGAGTGCATCCAGAGAAGCGTTTCTAGTTAATATAATCACTTTCCAAAACTCCCTAGGATGACGCATCTTCTTCCATTGAAGAGGATGAAGACGACGATGAAGATACAATGCTTCTGGAAGAGGAGGAGGACGAAAAGGACCCAGACGAAGATGACCTTTTGCTACTCGCTGGAGGCGAGAACGAGACGAAGTGAGTTGGAAGCAAACATAATTGTATCTTGGTATTGCTTTTAAACTTAACGTTCCGTTTCATTCAGTAGTTTCCTTATTAAAATTGAAATTACTGTTTTACATCTTAATATCCACCCAGGGAACCCGCCTATTCCACGGCCACCATGGAAGACATTGAGCGCTTCCTTGCCGACACGGACGACTCCGAAGACGAAGATGAGAATCGTGACCTACACCACGACGTGGCTGAGTCCTCATCACGCAGGAAGAGTGACAGCGAAGATGAGCTGCCTGACCTGGACGACGATATTCTCAGTCTGCCCAAGCTCGGTGCACGGGCTGAGTCGTCTGCCGGGCTGCGGAAGACGAGTCCGCTGGGCAAGGGCAAGTCCGCGTCCACTGGGCAGATTCCCTCGTCATCGTTCTACCCGAAGACGGCCAAAGCGAAGGTAATTCAATTGTTTTACAGCTTTTGAGCCTGTCACTTATTAAATATCCCACTTTTCCAGTTTATTGACGCCCTTCCTCAGCCGAAACGCCGCGCCATTCTTCGAGGCTTCTCGGGCGCGACCGTCCAGATCTCCGGCCCGACCCCCGAGAGCTCCTCCTCCCCTGACAAAGCGACCAAACCAGAGCAGGTCAAGCGGAAGCGCCGCGTGTCCTCGGAGGAGAGCGCGTCTCCCAAGAAGGACGCCAGGCCCATGAGGGCGGCTGCGTTGGACAAGGGCGCCGTGAAGGAGCAGCGCAGGATCAAGTTGAAGGAGCTGGCGGAGGCAAAGAAGGCGAGAGTGGAGCAGAAGGTGAGGCAGAAATTTGAAGTGTCCGAATGGCTGTACTAAAATGTCACTTTTGTACTTGGCTGTCTTAGGATAAGCGTTAAAGTAGTCCTTGTTGAGGCTTTATTATGAGCTTGGATCTGATTATGCTTCTCTTTTCAGGGTGAGAAGTCCAAGCCTCCGACAAAGACCCCCAACACGAAACCGCGCCTCACCCTCGTCAACGATTCCGGCCTATTTGGCGGAGACATCATCCCGACATTGAAGAATGCAAAGCGAGCGAAGATTCCAAAGCTCGCCGCTAAGGCTCTGATGCCGCCCCCGCCTGCGCCCACTGTCGCGCCCATTGCGGCCGCTGATGTGAGGAGTGCGATTGAAAGCGCCACATCGAAGACGGCAAAGGCGCCCAGGATGGAGGCGGAGAAAGTTAGGACTGCTGATGGGCACTACAAGGTGAGCTTGAACAAAGAGTCTAAGACTACTTTAGCAGCTGTCTTGGTCTGAATAGTATTATCGACATGATTTTATGTGGTCAGTAGTAAACACAGTTGCCGACACTAATCATAATAGGTTCTTTTGAAGGAAGTTCAATTTTAGTTGTTAGTTTCAATATTGTAATAGTCGCCGCCAGCCGCATTTTAACCAGTACAAGTTTTACCATGATCATGCATCTCTAACCATTGCGATATTTTTCCTTGTTCCAGGTCAACAAGCTGACGTTCAGCAACCAGCTGTCGAACGTCTTCTCCCAGTCCCTGGAGGACAACCCGGCTTCAAGCTCCTCTTCCTCGTCCTCCTCTCGCCGCGCGGCGGCTCCGCTGCAGTACGAGGGGATCCTGTCCAAGGCCGAGGAGGAGGCAGAAATCAAGAAGAACGGGAAGAAGAAGCTGAGGTGGAAAAATGATAATGGTGGAAACGTGGTCGTTGGTATCAAGTGAGGAGCATTACTAAGTTACATTATAATGAAATCCACCCATATTTATATCAAGTTAGCTATAAAAGACATTACCTTAACCAAGAAAATCTAGACCAGAGTCGCTTCTTGCATTTACACATTTTCGTCTTCCACATTACTGAATCCTAAAAGTGTCTTAATACTTTTGAATGCTACGGAACTGCTTTCCCAACTTAATGATATCCTTTGCTTCAGGATCATTCCCTGCGAGAACAAAGGCCGCCCAGTCTCGCAATCCTCCATCAAATTCGACGCCAAGATGGCCGCGTACCAGGCGAATAGACAGCAGCGCCAACTGGAGCAGCAGCAGCAGGAGCAGCGCCTGGCTGCTGCACAGAGCAAACTGATGGCGACCATGAAAAAACCGAAGCTCAACGGGTTTCTTGATTGCAAGGCGAGGATTCTGAAGTGGGCTCCAAAGTGGTTGAAAGTAAGTCGTATATTTCATATATAAATATTTTAACATTGTTTTAATTTTACTGCATTAGGTTTGGCGTATTACTAAATCTCATTAGAAATATTGCCATCTTTTTTGGTTAGTATAATAAGATGTTTGTTTGAAATTAATGTTTCGAACTATCGTGGATGTATGATTCATAGCCATTTTTACTATTAGACATTTTCCATATTTCAATTTGCTAATCCTTTTCCAGGAGCAAGAAAAACTCAAGGACTCTCCTCCGGTCCACAAGGAGGGCACGAAGCTCCGCCCCGTTCCAACAAAGTTCCGCACCTTCGACGACTACACGAGCGTGTTCTACCCGCTCATGTTTTACGAGCTCTGGACGGGGTTGTACCAGGAGTACAAGACCACCAAGAACAAGGCGCCAAGTCTGCTCGTCATGGTGGTACAGACACTGGAGCAGGACCCCACGTTCCAGTCGTATCAGATGCTGGCGTTCGTGACTGAGCACGAGTCGAAAATGAATGATCTCCTACCGCAGGAGGGATGGCTGACAACGCTTGACATGAGGTAATACTATTATAGATAAAAACATGTTTTCTTATTAAGAATATTATTCTTTTCCAGGTATACTTCCCCTCAGGGCCAGACAAACGTTAAACCCGCCTTCGCATATGTTGAGTCGTCCCATATCCGGCGTATGTCACCCGCGGATAAGACCTACCTGCCCAAGATCAACGCGGCAACGTGTGGTGCCCCCGGCGCCAGCTTCAAAGGCGGGAAGAAGAACAAGGGACACCAGCAGAAGAGGAAGCACTACACGCATGTCCTGGCAATGACACTGTCTATTAAGAGGGCGCAAAAGGAGGTAGGTTCTGGAGGAGCTTTTAATTCTAGTTAGTGGGTAGACTTGATGTTGTTAACAAAGGAGGGAAGTCCAAGCTAGTCTTGATGAGATGTGGTTAGAACTGAGGTCAAGGGTTGCATTCTCGGAGGCCGGTTACTCTCTGGTAGGGTTCTTAAAAGATGTGGCCAAAAATTGTAGGATCCAAAAAAAATTGAGTAATTCGTTGCATCGACTTAAATTTTCCGTTGAACTTCAGGTTGACCGCGCACTTGACTTCTCCGCCCCATGGCTGATCACGGGCGTTGCCAGGATAACTGCCATGCTCCGCCCGTTCCACGCGATCAGCGAGGCTGAGTCTTCACCACTCATGCAGTGCATCATCAATCCAGAGGTAAGAATCTTGACTAGTTTTCAATGATAGCATCAAATCTGTCAATTTGAGCATATTCTAGTGTAGCCCAATGATCATCCTCTTTTAGGCACATCTATCCACCTACGCAACCAGAGAGTGCAACGAGAACTTCCCCACAACCATCTCAAGCCTTCCCCAGATTACTCAACTCAATGACGTCCAGCTTGGCATTGTGAAGGCCGTCGGTCAAGCCTGCACATCGGCGCCGGAGGTGCCCAAGATCAGTCTCATACATGGGCCGCCTGGGACAGGGAAGTCCTCGACCATTGTGGCTCTTGTGCTCAATGTTATCTTTAGATGGAGGTATTATAATCAGGTAAGAAGACACAACATTTCTTTAAGCAATGAGGACTTTCCTGCTATTTCTAAAATGCTCAACAAAATAGTTTTTGGCACATTTACACTTTAAATAAGAGCTATTTTCATTTCAGGGCCCCAACGCGACCTCGGCCTTCCCTCGCATCCTGATCACGGCCCCGTCCAACGCCGCCGTTGACGAGATCGCGGGGCGACTCCTGGCCGTCCACAAGAACATGACCGAGGCGACCAAATTCAACATGCTGCGAGTAGGGGCGGAAGGGAAGTGTAGCGCGGCGGTTGAGAGCATTCTACTCGAACGGTACGAATACCGAATACGTGTTATTGAACCAACTGAACATTCTACATCAGACTTGTCTAGATCCAAACTTGATCCTGCAATATTCTCCTTTCTAGACTCCGCGATCGTGACGTGTCCAACCTGGAGCGTGAACACAACAAGGGCGACCTTTATGCGGAGGATGCGCGCGTTCGCCAACAATCCATCCTGCAGTACGAGGTGACGCTGGCGACGGCGCGGGAGGAGGGCGATCAGGACACGGTGAACCTGTGCAACAGGAAGATCAAGGAGGAGAGGAAGAAGTTGAGGGAGATCAACGGGACGAGTATGGTAAGGTTTCTCTTGGAGTTGTATATACATGACAAAAAACAATAATCGCTCCATTTTCTTTCCAGTTGACCGATCGCGAACGCAGCGAGTTCCGCCGCAAGTCCACCGACCGCCTGTTCAACAACGCCCACATCCTGTTCACCACGCTCAACTCGAGCGCGTCGCGAACCATCGAGGGATGGCTGGAGAGGAAGACGCGGAAGAATCCCGCGGGGTTACAAGAGAGGCCGTTCTCCATTGCGATTGTCGATGAGGTATGGAATCTGGACACGTTCTTTGTTTCCAGTATTTTAAAATCGGTTCAGGCAACATTTTTATGAATGGATTTTCCCTTTTCAGGCGTCACAATGCGTCGAGCCCGAGTCCCTCATCCCGTTCAAGCTGCTCTTCAACAAACTCGTGCTTGTCGGCGACCCTGAACAGCTGCCCGCCACCGTCGCCTCCATGGAGGCCAAGAAGATGAACTTCCAGGAGAGTTTGTTCAAGCGGCTCTTCAACTTCTTTGAGCGGATGCCACCGGCGCTGGGCGGGGCGGGCACGAACCCCGTGTGGAAGTTGCAGGTTCAGTACCGGATGCTGCCCGCAATATGTGAATGGCCAAACAAATACTTTTACGCAAACCTGCTGAAGAACGGTAAGAGTTCATAATACTGAGTTGATAATATATTAAAGTATATCCATGCCTATATTCCAGGTCCTCAGACAGCCTCCACCCCTCTCCCGCCCTACCTCCTCTTCAATCTGACCGACGGCCGTGAGCAGCAGTCCGGATCTGGAACCATCTGGAACGACGATGAAGTCCGCCTGTGCGGCAACCTTGTTCGCCGCGTGCTCGACCTCCTGCGCACGAGCGGCCGCAGTCGCATGAGCGTCGGTGTCATTACATTCTACGCGCGGCAGCGGCAGCTGATTATTGAGTACCTTGCCAAGGTCGGATTGGGGCAGAGTGGAGTTGTCGTAAAGACAGTGGATGGATATCAGGTAAGAAAAGTCTAATTCGACTTTCCTGCCAGTGCTTATTAAGTGAATATTTCCAGGGCTCCGAGTGCGACGTCGTGATCGTCTCCTGCGTCCGCTCCAAGTCGTCCATCGGCTTCCTCACGGACACGGAGCGCCTCAACGTTGCCCTGACCCGCGCCAGACACGCACTCTACGTGGTCGGCAACCTGGACGCCCTGCAAACCAGGGATCAGATGTGGGCATCGCTGCTGGCAAACGCCAAGGGCAGGAACTGCGTCAAGTTGGTCCACGCGAGCACCAAGGCTAACATGCTGCTTGACGCCGTTTCTGCGGCAAAGTGAGGCGTCAATAGAGGAGGCAGTGAAGCAAGAATCTGGCCCGATTTTACTTATCTCATGAAAAAAGGCTGAAGTTGAAAAAAAATTACTAATCCATTTGAGGAATATGTAAAGGCGTTTTGGCATTTAAGACTTTATTCAGTCTACAACAGTGAATCAGGCGATTAATCTGTTTACCATATGTGTATCTAAAATCCATTCAGAGACATTACTTTACGCTTACAGTTATGGCACACAAGTCTGTGATGAAAAGATGAAAGAATATTGTCGTAAACCCGAACTTAACACTAATGAAACAGCAGAATTACTAAAAAGTGTTATTAATGGATGGAAATGAGGATAAATGGCCATAATTTTTACAGGTACTATTTGTTTGGTGTTGAAATATATTTCGGAATTATATGTTATAAGAACTGAGTTTAAATAGTATTCTTTTTTCAAGTCATACTTGATTACTTTTTTCGTAACGTTTTTTGCATGTACAATATTTTTCACTATTTTCATGCCCCAAGGTTGTTTTTGACGAGACTAATTGCACTCTTTCAACTGTTCTGCAATGTGACCAGGTACAAATTGTACATATTCCACATTGACCCTTCTCAGCATCATCTTAGAAGCCTCAGTGGTCCTGTCATCAGCGTATTTATCAGAGAGATAAACCACCTGTAAAATTGCGATTAAACATTATTCTCAATAATTGAAAACAGCATTATTTGCCACATATTTCTTGCTGTTAACTACTCTGGGGATATTCTAGAGGTATTTAGTTCTGTTTTAATATCCACACCCCATAATACCAAGGGGAAGATTCTAATTATTTTGGTGCTAGTTGTTGACAATAATGCAATTTTATCACTACCTTTTTAATCCCCGCTTGAATGATCAACTTGGCACATTCATTGCATGGGAAGAGTGTAGCATAGACAGTTGCCCCCTTGCAGGAGTTGCCAAATGTGTTGACAATAGCATTTGCCTCAGCGTGGACAACAAACAGGTGTTTGTTGTAGTCTGGGTCCTCCTTGCCCCAGGGCATTTCTTCATCAGGGATTCCATTTGGCATGCCGTTGTAGCCGGTGCCAAGGATGCGGTTTTCATCATTGATTATTACAGCGCCGACCTTATATAAACAATGGAAGTGTACTTAATATAATAATATTGTATTGAATGTTGCTTATGTAAGGTAAGTCATTCTACTTCAGATCTGAGCTTCAGATGCATCCAGTTGGTAAAACATAAAAATATGACATTCTCAATTTAGCTTGCTTTTCAGGTAAAAAAACATTTTCCCCTCAATTGTACTGCCATATGCATTGTTATATGTTTTTTACTATAAATTATTATGGACATTAATTTCTTCTTTTCTTGTCAAACCGTAATAAAGCTGTGAAACAAAATCCGAACATGATAATTGTATCGCTCTTGTTTCGTATGAATAGCCGGAATTTTAACATAAAATACAGTTTAAAAATACATACCTGAGTAACTGGATCCTTGCTCCTCCTTGCAATGATCAAAGCGGTCGCCATGAAGGTTTCATCCCAGCTGGGCACATCCTTCCTATGCAGTCCATTAGTGCTGGACATTGCTCTTGCCGTGGCAGCTTTATACCCGGTTCCGTAGCTACAACGATTATCCGATTTTTACCTCGAAGCAAAGGCAGGTTGGGTTTGCAAAATTATGCTCGAGAAGGAAACAAGAGACATACGTCAATATCAATAATATGTATATAATATGCATATGTAAGTACGCCATAATTCCATAAAATATTTTACCTTTGCCCGAGCCGGTTTAACGGGTACACTTTTTATACTTCCCTGATGTTATTTTAAAATTCAATACCCGCACAAGTCTAGGCTCTGAGAGTGATACTTACTTGAAATTTCTAACCGGACTAACCCGTCGAATCAAACCTAAGAGTGCTACACTATGTAACTAAATGATGACCGTATATAACTTCATTGACAAGATTCCAATTATATTTTAGTAGGGAAGATTAATTTTACCGTTTACTATTTCATTGCAAGGCCAGCTTTCATTTTTGCTCCCGTTGTTGCTGCGCAAACAATTTCGTCAGCAAAGCAATGATCATATTAGACACAATAATGTATGTGTTCAAGAATGAAAATAAGATCGTAGACTAAAAAAAGAAAACTTGAATTTTCAGCAAATGTGAATGGTGATCCTTGCTTGATTGTTATGTTTTGTCTTTCAATTCCCAGAATAATGTCGCTCTTTACTCAATGTACGTACAGTACCAAAATATATTCTATATATACATATGACTATCATCTAAATTTGAGCATATGTACGTATAAGTTTATTAAAAGCAGTTTTCATAGACGATGAGAATGATAGTGTCATTATATTTTTTCACCAAACAGTAAATCACTTATAAATATTTAACCACATAAACTTTGGAGGACTTTCCAATCTCGTAAAATATATACAACACTTATAACATATAGAAATTAATACGACTACATACAGATTAGGGGCGGGGTTCGGTAATGTCCAATATACGAGCTCGAAAGGATCGACAATGCGACTTTCAGATCCTCAATTATTATTTTTAATTAGCCAACGACTAAAATTAAGTTATATGAATCCAAAGATATGTACTTATTCCTCAATTATAGTATGCATCATTTGCAAGCATCCATTATGGCAACAATTACAAAATTATAATATATTTGCCTAAACGGGTGAAGCTTTAAATTATTAGAGCTAGAGGAGATCCCTATTAATCTAGAGAGTATCTCCATTTCAAATTTTACAGTTTTTAGCATTTTTCTTCGTTGTTTGATGCAGTGAACACATCTTTGGGAGAGAGAAATTATATGCCGATCCTGACTAGTTTCCTTCCTCGTTATTATTGAATGCCTCCAGATAGCGAATGAGGTCCCCATCCTCTGCCATGTGCTGTTCGCACTGCACTTTGGCCAATTCTAACATCGTCTTGGATGCCTTGGTCGTTTGCTTATTGGCATGCTTGTCGGAGAGGTAGATTACCTGAAAAAACCATATTTGTTTAATATTTAGGTCCTCATTTATTACAGGTAGATGGCTACGTGAAACTCTATATTAGAAATTAGGTGGAATATTGAATCCTGATTATATTTATGACCGCAGATCGGGTCTATAGTTCTGTGTTTATCTTCAGCCGTACTCATGATTAGTAGCTAGACTTTAATAGTCATTATTTACCTTTTTAATCCCTGCCTGAATTATCAGCTTTGCGCATTCATTGCATGGAAATAATGTCACGTAGATAGTAGCACCCTTCCTGGAGTTGGTCAACGTATTGATGATGGCATTCTCTTCAGCATGGACAACATAGGTGTGCTTGTTGTTATCTGGATCTGTCTTGCCCCAGGGGAGTTGGTCATCAGGGATGCCATTTGGCATGCCATTGTAGCCGAGGCCAATGATTTGGTCATCCTCATTGGTGATGACGGCAGCTACCTATAAAACAGAAATTGTCGCCATTAACTATAAGGAATTTTCTCCTTGGATATCACTAAACTTGAGTCCTACAATGATGCACACATGCCGTTCTGAGAGTAGACGACATACATATTTGAAGAATACAAAACTAAGGTTCCATTATGCATTGTATACATTTGAGGCGAAAATCCTCGCAAAAGACGTTTTTCCAACGCGTGACATTGGCTCCAAAACATCTGAACACAAACTTAATTAAATACTTCAAGGGGACTCATATATGTGCTATATTATATCTCTTCCTTAACGTATGCATGTAGCGCGGAGCTTTGATCTGTTTTCATACTACCTGAGTAACTGGATCCTTGCTCCTCGTTGCCATCACCAAACAAAGGGATAAAAACATAGCATGTTGGTCTTTGGTGCTTTGAAGAGTTTTATTCTTGAAATCCATGATGTGCTGGATGATTCTATGCACTGGCACATG
>LR137520.1:16778-27456 GCA_900659605.1 Tisbe holothuriae | reverse complement strand
TGCCACACCAAGGCAAACAGGTGGAGTGACTGGCAATCCCAGCAGGAGCTCCTCTTGGACTTGCCCTTGGGGGCGGGCTATTGCAATGAACCTGAAAAGGTAGTACCCTAAAATATATATAAAAAAAAGGGATGCATAGCAATTTAAAAAAAAAAAAAGACATATATAATCATATATTATGATCGCTGATGTACTTTTGCTTTTCATTCCCCATATATCAACATAATTAGAGCTGTTCTAAGCCATTGGTATTATCAAAAAACCGACTTGCAATACCGACTACTTTAAAAATACCGACTGTCGGTACGGTATTAGAAAAATACCGACTAATACCGCGGTATCGGTATATCGCACATGCTTAATTATGAGCACCTCTTTAAACACATTTTAGTTTATGCCTTACGTGGGCATTCAGTCTTATTAGTCATCACCCAAAGCGTGAACCTTGTAAGGATCTCAAAGACCATTTCGTCCTCGGACCGGTTGCATGATCTGAGCTCATCCGCTTGTGTGACATTCTCGATCCCGCTGTAGGAGTAGAATGGAAGCGAAGTGCAATTCGGGTAGTCGATGCGAGTCACGTGATCTTTGAATCGATCTTGACAGCAATCTAAATATAAACTATAATTATCAAAATATACCATTTAAACTATTCACTTTTATACCGACAAATTGCTTGGCAGTCCACTTTCGACAGTCTTTATGGCGTATTTCAACCTCTTTAGCCACAGACAGATCCAAATAAAAGTCTTCTTTGTTCAAATGAATGCTCCTTGGAACCTTCAATGGCTGATAGTTGTTTACCATCCAAATTTCATCCCCCGGCTCGTGCATTTTAATGTACATCTCGGCACCTTCCTTCGGGTAAAAGTAAACGGATGCCATTGGTGACCTTGGTTTGTCCATCCAGTAGGTGTAACAGCGACCAAACACTCGGCTGTACAAGACCTTTTTATTGATATTACACCCATCAGAGGTGAGTTTCAGATTGGCGTCAAATGCTTCAGGCTCCTTGTCAAACAGGTCTCCAAAGGCCAATGTGTTGGAAATGAACTCTTGTCGGCCTGAGTTGACAACGGAAGTGTTGATAAAAGCCACTTTGTTGCAGAATGTGATGGCTGGCAATGCAATACCGCCCGGGTGCGTGGTTAGCTTTTGTGTCACTGTTGTTAGCTGCTGCTGGTACTGGCTCCATACCTTGTAGCTGGTTGTTAGAAATAGGCTTAGGCAGAGTAGGAATAATACGACTTTCAAAACGATCACTTTGCTGAACATTGCTAATCGATGAGTGAGGAGAGTAAAAAGAATGTGGTAAAGTGGATTGGTAAACAAAGAGAATGACACATTTTTCTCACAATTACCCGTATGAAACTGGCTGGAATACCGTAATTTGATATCTAATATTAACCATGTTTTCCCCTTTTCTCTTTCCAGGGCTCTCTAGGACGGAATGGTTAAGTCAACAACAGCTCCAGCCATCATCCTTCCAGCTCTTTAAACGAACTCTGCCTATAGTGAAGTTAAATATCTTCTTTACAAGTGTCGCAATTATGCTCATAATTAACGGTGATGATTGCTAACCTTGGAAGTGTGTTTTCCCGCATTAGTTTCAAATACAATCGGAATTATATTTTATTCCATCATACATTTCGATCTATTCTAAACAAAAATCGCTCTACAATGCCAATAATCTGCATAACAAACGATACACATGACACGCCGAGAAACAGTCCCAAATTTCCGCCACTGGCTGCGATGAAGTCGTTAAATGTCATTAGCAAAGTGACCTCCTTGTGGAGGGTCTCCGTCTTTGGGTAGAAGAAGTAGAGGACGCGCGGGTGGACCGTATTGCCGTACGCCTGAAGGTGGATCACGCCGCTGTAGTCGTCGTAGAACTGGCGGACAATGTTGTATCGGGAAAGGCGACAGGGTGCTGGAAAATAGAAATGTTTATTTTAAATTTTCCCATTTGTTGTCACTACACCACACTAATAATATCTAGAGATAGATTTGAGGAAGATTTAAGATTAATGACCCCATATTTTTTTCTCATTATTTATAATAGTTAGTTTATCTGAGTAAACGTATCTAAGCCATTGAGATACAATAATACTATTGTAGTATCTCAATGATCTAAGCTTACGAGGGCATTTTTCCGGCATCTCCCCAAACCAGAACTCCTTCACCGCAAAGCTCTCTTCATGAGTCTCCTCCAGAGTGCAAGGTCGCTTCGAGGTCAAATCCTGCTTCAACAAATTCATCATCCATGGAGTGCCGCAGTCACGAGCACTTGATTCAAGATTGGACTTTATTGAGGAGAGAGCGTCGCGGACACATTCTAAAATTTGAATAAGGCATATAAATTATGTAAAAGTATAAACGGTTCAATCATGGATTTAAAATTCAGTCCTGTCACTTGCTATTTATGTGTTTCCCGTACACTCCACTATAGTCATGTTCATGGAATTGTACCTGTCTGATCTTTTGCTGACCAATCCTTGCACCTCCCTTCAGACTTTGATTCAACTTTCACGACTCCAGCATCCATTGAGGCCATATCGGAAGGAAGGAAGAAATACTCTGGAATCTTATTCGGAAAGTAGTCAAAATGGAACCAAAACTCCTCCCCCGGCTCATGCACAAAGAAATACACATTGGCATCCTTCTGAGGGTACACCTGCACGGCACTCGAGTGCATGTCCTTGACATGACCTTCAAGATGATACGTGTAGCAGCGGCCTTTGAACTGGGTGTAGATAGTTTGGGCGGGCAGGACAACAGCATTGGAACCGGTTGCGTTTGGATGTCCCGCGAGCACGTCTTCCAGGTTGACTGTGTGTGCCGTGTACTCGCTGAGGTCAATGTTGGCGCTCTTGTCGGTGAATCCGCTCCGGTTGCAGACTGTGAGGGACGGGAACTGCATGCCATCAGGGTGTACAGCGTACCTATAAATGAAAACTTATTTATTTATCCACTAATAGATGAAACTAATTTTCTTTATACCAAGAGAAAATTAGATGCATGAAACAATAGACAACGGAATCCAATGTTGAATGTTATCAATATTCTTCCGGTGTTTTTTTCTCAGAACTTCCATACTTCATAAATCCGCGGCTCACCTTGTACTAACTGTGGTCAATTCCTGGTAATATTGCCTCAAAGTAGTCAAACCTGCCACCATGAACGCCGCCAGACAGGCCACGTAACAGACACCCCTCAACCCCAGAAGAAGCAGGCGAGATGGACTATCTGATAGACACTTCATTGTTGAACCATTTTTGTCAGCGCTCATCACTACAACATAGCCATTTCTGCAAAGCACTCACTGAGTATACTCTGTGGTATTGTGGAATACAAGATATTCTCACATGTATCATAATCAAGTAGTTTTGAAGTAATTGTCTTTAATTGCCTATCTAGCAGACTATCTGCTACGTCTGAAAGAATAATCAAGGACAATGTGTGTATTTTGGTAGTCTGTGGAAGGAAAGCTACCAATGGCAATGGCTCGTTTTTACCAACGTAACTAGAGGGTAAACAAGTTAATGTTTACTCTGTATACAATATTAATTGGAGTTTAATTTAAGAGTGACAAAATGAGGTGGAGTCGCTTATACGTTAACTTTTATGGAACACTCTATATTGTTTGTAATGATCTACATATGAGTGTAAAGAGTACAACTTTTGCTTGCATGAAGAAATAAGTATAAGTACTGTACAATTTACGGTACAACTTTGGAGGAAGTCAATGGAGGAAGTATAACTCTGTTATACTACATTTATGGGTACAAATCAAGAGTGAAATATATGACATCGAAGCGAGCTTGCACTCTGGACGAGACCCATGAAGATAGCTTTGCGGCAAAGGAGTTCTGGTTTGGGGATATGTTTATCAATGTTCCCGTGATTTTGTTTGGTGTAAATGCATAGAAATAAACATGTCAATAAACTTGTCCAGTTCTATGTGTAAATGGGACAATCAATGAGGTGGACGCATACAAGAACCCTTATTAATACTCATAGGGGACAATGATCTCACATAACATATTTTGCAAAAGAAAATGAATAAGCCCTAATTATTTACAAATTCTTATTTGATCATTTTTGGTGCTTTTAAAAGTTTGCTTAAAACAAATCGATTTAATTATGGCTTATATACATTTTATTTAAAATGAGTCATTTTATTACCGATCCCCCGGGAAATCATTCTCCTAAGCGGAAATTGTTCCCGTCACTTCCCGTACACTCAACCTCTCCATACACAACGACAGTTTGCTCTTTTGACAGGTAGTTGGTTCTCCTTCTTGCACGGTGCTGCTCCATCTAATTTCAGTTTCTTCACGCCGGTTGCACCGTTAGTACTCCTATCCACATCTCAGTAGACGCAACATCCACGATGGGCCCCTGCCAGTGCCTCAAGTACCTCTGGCTGTGGTTCAAGCTGCAGATGGTGGGCGCGTGGACCATCCTGCAGGAGCAGATCTGGGACAGGCACATCGTGCCAACAGGTAACTGAAAGGTCAAAATAACTTGCATCATACTATAAAAGACTCATTAAGCTACTAAACGGTTCTAGACCTTCCCAAATGCGAGCCGTCCTCCCGCAAGAACATTGTCATCACGGGCGGCAACCGCGGCATCGGACTCGAGGCCGTCAAGACATTCCTCAGACTCGGATACCACGTCATCATTGGTAATTAACATGATAATTGAACTTAATTGGCCACTTATTAGTTACTCTTAATACTTCAGGATGCCGTAAACCTTCCCAGGCGACCGATGCCATCAGCAAGCTGCAGCAGAAGGGCAAGCTGGACGCGGACGTGTCGTACGAGGCGCACCCGCTCGACCTCATGAGCATGCAGTCAGTGAAAGAGTTTGCGATGACGGTCAACGAAATGGGGAACCCGATTCATGTGCTGGCAAACAACGGTCAGAAAGATTTCCTTATTTTATCTAGAGATCAATACAGTTCCTCTGATTATATATATATATTTTAATTGGATTACATGTTTAATTAAAACGTTAATTTTCTAGCTGGAATCATGTTTGGCCCTCGACGTGAGACATCCGACGGTTTCGAGTCCCAGCTGAGCACCAACTACCTCGGCCACTTCCTCCTCACCAGCGAGCTGCTTCCGCTGCTTCGTAAGGCTGGCAGCGAGGGAGGAGAGCACGCCAGGATTGTCAATGTGTCGTCTGTGGCGCACTACGTGGGATCCGACATGGACTTGGAAGACCTACACTGCAAGTAAGTTTAAATTATTTTTATTTCCATTTATATTTGAAACTGTTATTTGTAGAATGTTGCTACCAAATGGCTGGATAATACAAAATTTTCTATTCTTTCCAGGAACTTCTACAGCCCCGAGGGTGCATATGGCAATTCCAAGGCTGCCCAAGTGATGTTCACCAAGTTCTTGGACCAGAAGCTTCAGTCTGAAGGCGAGCCGATCCGCGTGCACTCAGTCCATCCGGGTGTGGTCAATACCGGGCTGTACGATGACCACGCATACTTCACAAGAATGGTAGATAAATAATTGACACTTTATGTATAAGAACGAGTTTAATAATGTTTTCATGTGGAAGGATACGAATGATCGGAATCTGAATCGTAGCTAGCTTGATTGACCTACAATGACCGAAGAGTTAGAATCAAGCGTACGCAACCTTTTTTCTAGGTCGGCTTTTGGCTGATGAAGTCTGCCAAGCAGGGCGGCGACAGCGTCACCCACGCCTCACTCTCCCCAGAGCTGATTGGCCGAGGCGGAACATACATCGAGAACACGCACGTCAAGACCGGCTCAGCCTTCACCCAGAACCAGGCCAATCAGGCGGACCTGTGGGCGAAGACTTGCAAGATGCTCAATATCGAAGAATTCGGCCTCAAGTCGAAATAGGAAACTGAACAGTATTTACGCCTTTCAATTTTTATATTTGACCAGATTTTTACTCAAAAATATATATTCTAATAGAGCTTTGTTAGCAAATGTGCCTTAAACCATTGAAAAAGTGCTATCACACATATCTTTCTTGATACACAGAAGAAATTTTAACCATCACAGCAGCATATTGAACAGCCTCAGAACAGTTGGATAAACTGCGAGGTTGATCCGTCCCTCCACTCGGGGTCCTCGGTGACCTGCGCCCTGCACAGCGGGCACGTCCGCTCCCGGTCGAACCACGTGGCCAGGCACTCCTCGCAGAAGATGTGCTTGCAGTGGAGCGCGGTGGGGATGCGGAACGAGTCGTAGCAGATCGGGCAGCTGTCGCCGACGGATTTGATTTGCTCGTGGGAGGGGGAGCGACCGTAGCTCTGAAAGAGAAACAATGGATGTGATCAAAAGCTTCTTTCATACATACAACCATTTGTATAACTTGTACGTTAAATCCATTTTAATCACTATAAATGATTGTGGCAATTTGACACCTACTAAAGAAATTCTCCTAATTTATGTTCCCGCGTCTCCTCTTACCGTACTCTGCCACACCTTCTCCGCCGCCACCTTCATGTCCTTGGCACTCCTCAACAGGAACTTGCCCTTGGCCACCATATACGCCGCTACCAGGATCACCCCGACCACCTTCCCCGGGATCTTCTCATACCCGTGCAGCAGGTAGATGAGCCACACCTGGATCGGGGCCAGCTCCCGCCACAGCTGGAAGAAGCGCTCCACCACGAGGAAGAACGTGCCCCGCTTCTGGTAGGGCAGGAGTCGCGTGGGCACCACGATCAGGCAGATCTTGAGGATGACGGCGCCGAACTTGAGGATGAAGTCGTTGACGCCGACCAGCCAGATGAGGTCGTAGAGGCTGTCCACTTTGGGCGGGCTCAAGAAGATGGCGCTGGAAATAGACGATTTAAATTAATAAGAGTAAAGCAAATAGATCTATCATGAATGCTTTGGTGGCTTGATGCAAGTCCTTACCAGTTGTAAATCTTGTCGTCCTGAAAGACGAAGTAGATGAACGCGATGCACGCCACCAGGTTGACAAAGACGGCCAAGAGCGCCCACACATTCCGCCTCGCCTGCCGCTGAACCTGAGCCCGGACCACAGAGTTGGCGTGAAAGAACGTGAGCAGGAGGCAGACGCAGACCGCGATCCCAGTGCCGTGGTCGAACAGCAGCTTGAAGAGGAGCAGCACCACGAACGGGATGTACTTCTCCAGCGCGGACAGCATGCTGCGCAGCTCGGGGTTCTCGCCGACCAGGTGGTGGAAGTACGTGGAGAACGACTCGGGCTGCTGAGCGTGGGGCTGAGGCTGCGGGTGCGGCGGGCCTGCGGCTGCCGCAGCGCCGGACCCAGTGCGTTGGCGCAGGGGAAGCTGCTGCTGCTGCGCTGGCTGAGGTGTTGCTACACCGGGGTGGATCTGCTCAGTGTCTGCGTTCCCCGCAGTTGCGACAGACGCGGCCGCGGCGGCGTCTGCGAGTGCGTGCAGGTGCTGGTGCAGCGTCTGGCCTGCGGCGCCGCCAGCAGCGGTTCGGTGGTGCACAACGGGCTCAGCAGCTTCTGGGATCGCGTTGCCCACGTTGGTCATGTCAACAGAGAAGTGCTGCTGCTGCACGGTGGGCGTGGCCGAAGCGGGCACTTGGTTGGGCGTGGTTATGGTCGTGTTTGAGGGCGTGACCCGCATGTGCATCATGAGGTTGGCCGATGAAGATGTGGACGGGCCGGAGTGGGCGGGGTAGGAGTGCGGCACGCCCACTGGGGGAGGAGCCACTGCCGGCGGGAGAGGTGGGCGGGCGTTGGGCTCACTTGGCGGGAAGTGCCCGTGGGAGTGGTTCATGTTGAAGCTGAGTCTGAACTTTGACTTTGTTATTGACTTGTTAAATGTGTGGCTGAGTCTGAAATTTTCAGGCAACTCAGCCGACGTCACTCTCTTTCTTTCTCAGTCTTGTTGCTGAGCTACGACGTTCTGCGGAGTTAAAATAGGTTGCGCGATTCTAAGAGCAAAGAGTTTCGCTGCTAGTGGTAATTTTCCTAAAAATTCTTATATATTTTTGTTTGCTGTTAGCAGTTAACATTGAATTTATTACTATTTGTGTTACATAGAATATGATTCTATTTTATTCCTAGATTGAACACATCATTTTCCTTGTTCTATCAGACAGTAATTTGTGTTACATATGCTACAGTAAAATTTAAACGTCTTTAAAACGTTCTCATTTAAGCTTCTTTTTGGGGGACATATACAGCCAGCCATATTCATAGCACATATAGAACTTTGAATACCTTGAGTATCATACCATCTATAACTCCATCATACATTTATACACCACAAAATATACATCATTTGACAAATTCGTTATTGGAGGGAACATTCAAAATATCCCTTTTCTTCCACTTAATAATAATGCCACACATCAAATCTTGCACTTCCATTTCACATCAACCACTGATGACATCATTGAAGTATAATCCTTATACTTCAATGGGTATTACATCAGTCTCAGTGTCGCCGGCGTGCCCTGGACTGCCGCCGCTTCTTGAAGGCGGCCAGCATGGTGCGCCGGCGCCGGCGTTCCCGCAGTGTCTGCAGGCGCTTCTCCGTCTGCGCCCAGACGCCAACCACGAATTCCTCGATGCCGACCTCGTTGGTGCCGCGGAGGATTTTGAAGAGGCCGGCGCTTCCCCATTCCCGACCCCAGGAGTTGACACAGAGCTAGAAAAAATTATATTTTAAACTATAGAGCATATTTTTATATTTTAGAGGAATTATTGATTCTTACCCAGTATGGCACTCCGTTTTATATTTTAGAGGAATTATTGAAACTTACCCAGTATGGCACTCCGTTCTCCTCTCCCCAGCCGATGATTTTGACCGAGTGATGTCCGCTCTCCCCAGGGAGGGCAAGATTGGTCTTGCTGTACACGCCGGACTCGTACATGAAGAAGTCAGAGAACACCTCCATCAAGGCTGAAAATGGTCAAAATTATTCGATTTTAACACATACTTTTACACTCCAATTGACTTCATACCTTGTACAGGTCCGTGTGTCATAATCTCAAACATAATGTCCTGCTCCCTCCTCCTGGGGTGCTCAGCCGTGTTCCTCCTGCCCACTCTGTACGCAGGCTGAGTCTTGAACAAGAACTTCCTCTCCTGCAACGCCGGGCACTCACGCACTAGGTCTGATGTGGCGGCCTCCTTGCCCAGGTGGCCGTGGTGTGTGCGTGGTAGTTGGCAGGTGCCGTCAGCAGTGACGTGGTTGCTGTATCCGTAGTAATGGGAGAATGGGTAGCACTCGTCCGGAAGGGTGCTGTAATTCATTACTTTGTAATCTAATATTACTGAGGGCATGTAAATGTTACCCGTATCTCCTCATGTAACTCCATGCTCTGTCGACGTATCCTCCCCTACAGCCGGACTGGCCTTGGCTGTTGCAAGAGATGAGTGCTTGGGGAGACATTTCCTCCTCGGCAATGTCCTCAATGGCAAATCTATGTGATATTACACTTGTCTATGTAGATATGGCAATAAAATGAAGGAGTTTACATGAAGCTCTTTGGTTACTTAATACTAAAGAGAAACATCCATGAATCTGTTACCTGTCTGAAGCAACTGACGCCGTGGAGAATGCCCATGAAGCCCCACACCAGCCCTGATCCCTCTCTCCAGAGATCTTGCCCGGCCACTTTTCGCGAGCATCGAACGAGGCGGGCAGTTCGGAGGGATCGTAGCGGAACTTGATGGCAGACATGGACGTGATCTAGATTTATAAGTCAGAAATATATTTCTTATTCTCATCATGTCATTCATTAAAATGGCTATTTGATGTTTGCAGTTAAGAGTACCAATAAATATTTCAAGGCTAAGATAAGTTTGTGTATTACTCGCACTGTCTCGCAGTTATGGCGTAATTAGCTGCAGAGTTGCCATTATTTCTGGGATTTCCGGAAGCGGGATTTTCCTTTAATATCTGCTGACAACACAAGGTAAAAAAGATAATTAAAACAGTTGACAGGACATTCTAACCTACAAAGGAATTATTCAGTTACTTGGAAAACCGTCTCCTACGATTACGATTCAGTCGTGTTAAAATCGTATCAAGAAATTGAAGCTGTATCAGCCGATTTTAGCCCTCCCAGACAGCTCGTCCAGAAAAGCGTTAAGTAATACTTGTTAATACGTTTTTAATTGGCGTCTAAACGTAACATGCACTTTTTAAGCAAGGTGTTTTGTTACGATTGTTGAGTGTTGCATTGAAATATGAGTCAAAGAAGAAAGATGAAGCTGTTTTCTATTCATTGTCTGGCGTGCACGAAATTTATTCTGCAAGCTGTACCTATGATACAAAACAATTTTCACGTATTAAACATACTCGTATTAGGCTATGAGGGGAAATATTTTTGGTAGTGTAGTAATACGTACAAAAAATCCCACTCATAGATATTAAGTAAGGTTATATGAAAATTTAGTTTTATTACTGTTAAATGCAAGCGTTCTACAACTTAGTTGTAGGACGTTTGGTTAAATGGACAGATAAGTGAGATAACCTGGAACAGGAAGAATCATGACAATAGTATAATTAATTAGTTGAGGGTTGAGACTTGAGTACAGTACAAAATACAGAATAGGGTTGCCATTTGTCGTTATTAGTACTCAATATCAGACATCTGGCAACCCTACCCACATTACCACCACCATTGGAGTCCCGACACCACAGGATGATTA
>LR137520.1:0-15434 GCA_900659605.1 Tisbe holothuriae | reverse complement strand
AGTTGTAGTGTGAAGTGCTTTTCCTAGCAATGAACTCTGTCGACAGTTTTTTTATTCTCAAGAAGTTACACTGAGTACAAATTTCTGATTGCTTTAGCGGCTCCTTCGTCGTGTAAAAATCACGTCTAAAATTGGCTTTAAAATGCAAATTAAAGCGCGTTTTTCTCTTCTTTCATATGCCTGCTATACATATTTTCAAGGTGATAAATTAACAAAGTTATTTTAATGTTTTCATCAAATCAGCTGATAGGACTGACCTTCAAAAAAGTACAAGATATTCAATTAAAACACAGTGGGATAGAGCAGGACAAAAATAAAAGCAGTCCCACTGTGCTATCTCCTAATCCTTGTTTACCTCTGATAACTCCTAGACGAATATTTTTGCCAATAAACACAACACGCTAATCACGTTTGCAGATATCTGAGCGATGCTAATTCAAGATCAGGACTGCGATTCAAGGCTAAGAATGCGGCCAATTTATTATTGCTACGAACGAATAATTAATAAAAGTTCGGTAGAAAAATGACTAAAAGTACGTCATGTTTTATGACAGGTCAAGAAACTGAGAATAATCTTTACGTTGTTTGAACAGGCATTTTAATTCATGCAAAATTAAAATCGCACTTTAAACAAACGAACTGAGTCACATTAAAAGTGAATTCCTTAAGGAGAAATTGGAATTTCATTGGAAAAATATGTGGACAATGAAAATATTTAAGGTGCATTTTTAATGCAGCATAAAATGGGGGCCTTTCAAATGCCGAGGGGAGGACAAATATCTCGTTCATAAAGTAGTTTATTATAATGGCTGGGCCCCAAAAAAGTTCGTTTAAGACAAGGAATGGTGACTGAAAATAGGTCTTAAATAGAGCCGTAAAACTAAAAGGATCCTATCGATCTATTTGAGAAGAAGACCCCGTAATTTTAGATATTGGGCAAATACATACATTCCAGATAGTTACTTGTCCGCTTCAAGACTAATTAAATATTGTTATGGCAGTGAAATTCATTTAAAAGACCTTGGATTAATTATGTTAAACCTTTACATACAAATATGCCTGGAGGTATTAATATTGAACAGGAAATTTTCTTTCTAGAACGAAAATTTTAAGGTATTGCATTTTTGCGACATTCAATACGGGGTGCAGGAACAGGAAAGAAACTGAATCCTCAAAAATGCAATTATTTAAAATGAATTTTACAATGCACGAGAGTCCTACGTATAAAAGTGCATATGCCCTTAACAACGCATAATTATGCGTGACCTAAACACTCACTTCTTATTAACTCACTTTCAATACCAGCCAAGTGACGCAATAAAACGTCGTTCAATGTCTCCTCCGCTGCCAAACGTTTTGACTGGGGATAAAAGTACTTCTCACACTTCAAAAAGGCCTCAGCTTTCGCGTATTAATTTCCCTTTCCCACCACTGCATTAGCGCCCTTAATTGTGGACTACTCAGCATCAATGTTGACACTCCGTAAAGAGACACCGCCACCGTCTTGGACGACGCACTGTTGTTGACTTATACTCGGAGGCTGTGTTCGGAGGAGAGGCGCATGTCTCTCAAACGAACGGGAGACTGGTGAAGCGCGTGCGAAGGGAGGAGGCTCTCTACATATGACACTTGTGTGACGTATTCGTGTGTTCACGATTGGCGCCAAAAATGCTCTTCAGACGGAATGGGCCTGGTATATTAAAGTTTTGGTATGTCCGCTCTGGTTGAAATTGGGCAGATATGTAGATTCCTCTGAAGTATTTGCTGAAATGAGTGACTTATTATAGATCTACTCATTAGTATATCATATTTATCATTTGCCTGCTTCACATCTAATAATTCCATGTCTGTTGCAATGTATAAATCATTTTGTTTGTTGTTTGTCGTTGTTCCCTTAAAAGGCCTGGAACTCATAACAATCAAAATAACAATAATTTTAGCGCATTTGTCGAGTGTCCCTGCTGCAGTAGATTTAGATAAGAGCGTCGTCGGAGTCGTGATGAAGGGAAAATTATGAGGTGAGTGATCAAAAGAAAATCAAGATGGAATGCTCAGTGCAAAGTATAGTAAATGTCAAAGTATGATTATAGGTAAACTTTATATGGAAAGTAGATTCAAAGTAAAAAGTGCATTATATGTTATGTAATTCTTAAAAATATAAATGTATTTGTCTATTTGATAAGTATACAAGCTGATTATTTATGTAGTTTGTACTTTTGAACTTCTTTCATTCATATACGGAAAACAGACCATTTTCGACATATCCAAAACTCATTTTTGCCCAATTTCTGATATAACTGTTCTCCCACTTTCCAGTCATAAGTCAGACATCCCATCAGCCCATCTATCTATTTACATTCACCGCAGCAGCGGCCGTTCCCTTATTATTTAACACATTCTTAATGCTCGATATTCGCAAATATTTGCTGTTTTTTGTCACTGACCAAACAGACAGCAGCAGTCATGAAGGCCATGTAATAAGAAGCGCTCAAGGTTAGCAATTTCTGCTAAGGCTAATTTAATTATAATAATAACACATCTCATAATTTATGAGGCAGCAAAGAGAGAATCGTATCTACATATTTTATTGCCAGCTCATATGAATGTATTTTTCACAGTGGGTTCAAGGAAACTGTTCAAATAGTGAATATATAACATATAATGCTCCTTGTCTACTAATAGTCCACTGTGCAGCAACATTCGCGGCGCCGCAAATCAAAAAGGGGATCCACTGCATATGGAACTGAGAGTGTAAGCGAGAAGGAGAAAGACGGAGAGAGAGAGAGGGAGAGAGAGAGAGAGGGAGAGAGAGAGACGGTTGGATGATAATTTTTGGCCGAGACCTTAACCAATTCGTTTCCTTAATAAAAGAGAGCATGGTTACGTCTGTGTGCAATAAAAGCAAGATTAATAATTGAATTGCATAAAGTCCGCGGTTTAGTTGCAATCTTTGAGGACGCCATGGTTTGTGCTTGGTAGCTTACATGTAACATGTAGTCATTTAATATTAATTATTCTTGTCAGGAGTTTTATCGTGTCTCAAAATGATGCTCTCTGCCCCTCCCACAAGAAAAAATACGACAGAGATGGCGGCAAAAAACGGAGTCATTTTTCTCGTTCATTCTTGATCGGCGCAATATGGCAAAAGAAGGGATTGCCAAAAATGAATGATTTCCTCTTGAGAGAGGCCTGGATTGAGGGTTGCCAAAGAGAAAATTATGCAGTACACACTTGTGGTATATTTGCAATTTTTACACTGAGTTAAAGTAGAATATGGACATTAGATTGGTGGTAAAACGGCATCCCTGAACTTGACCCAAACCGTGCATTTGCACCTTTTTAAAAATATTGTTACAAAGGTGCAAAATATGACCGAAAATCTAAAGTGCCCAAAATATCGAAGAAGATCAATTTCATTCCACTTTATGGCATGAAGCAGTTTGATGATCCAAAACGGGCATTTTTATCGTTTTCTTCAGGAGACAGTTTTATCTGAAAAAAGAACCCTCGGGGTCAGAATTGGGTCGCATTTAAAACACAAACAATAACAAAGCATCATTAGCAAGATAACACTTGATATGTCACCTACCCAAAAACCTGAGTGGATAATTATGCGTATTTTTGGCGTCATTTTCAGTGTACTTTATGATACTTTAGACAAGAAAAAAGTCAATTCTGCATAATGGTGAAACATGAATATTGATGGCGAGCTAAATTACACAGTATCAAATTCTATCAAGGGATGCCATAGTGTTAAAATTGCCTATTTTAACAATGCAAATGTTGACCCTGACATAAGTCAAGTGTCCATTTTCAAGGTCTTAGAAAAATGCCCGAGAATAATTCAGCCTTTATTGTACAAATTACAATGCCTAGCATATGAACCCCAAAATCATCACTTTATGTAATCCTTTTCATTCTTCTTTTTGCATTCTTATGAGATACGATCGTCATTTGAAGAATGTTAGACTCAAATAGATTTAAACTGCCTTTTATTCATCACCATTAGAAAGAGTACATTGTTGAGGCAAAACATGGCATTCAGCAATCCTTTATTTTGCATTGTAAGTGCCAAATTTGACCTCACACGATGCTTTCAATGTATTTTAATTCCTTTAATAGATTTACGCGTATCACGCACTCTGCATATATTGCTCGTATAACCTGCTACATGGCTTCATTTTCCCCCCTCTCAACTGTCGATAAATACAACCAAAGATAAACAGAATATGGGCCTTATCAGTCAGCTTCTCAGGAGTTGCTTTTAGAAGAATAAACCATTTTACTGCGGTGGTCGAACGTCCTCTTCTAATTCTAGTTCGCCCTCGGATTGACAAAAAAGTTGGCAAACAGAGCAGGACTTGTCATTTTTAGCAGAACAAGAAGAAGAAGTCATTCTTTGTGTCTCATTTGGTCAAAAATGGTCTGGACATGGCACTGTAGTTTAAGGAAGATCTAACTTAAATGTTACCTAAAATACAGGTGTATGCCAAATATGTTTGTGTATTATTACAGTATTAATATCCCTCTACAGACAACTGTGCCTTATAAGTTATATATTTGCAGAAATGAATGCAGCCGCCGAGATTGTTTCTCTTTTTTGCACGGGGCTTCTTCTTCTCCTTGATGATAGCGCCGAAAAAAAAGGCTTTCATGCCAAAAAGACGAACTCCTACGAAGAGGAAAATGAGACGGGCTCCCGGGTTGAGATAAAAGGCCAAAAAAGGCCAGCAGAGTACAATATGATGATGATACTAGAGAGTGGGAGGAGGGCGACCTTGCAGAAAAGAGAGAAGGATGTCATTGTCATATCAGCAGTTCTTGTTTTGGTTGTGTTATGGGGACCCACTGAACACAGAGCTGAGATTAAAGTTCAACTTATGAGTTTCATGAAGCCTGTAGATATTAATACGTAGCTATTTTTGAATAAAATATTGGCATATGTGGACTTTGACCATTATAGAAAATCAGTTTTGGAGACAATTAATTCAATCCATTTTTATATTCCATTGCCTGACTACGCAGTTGAAGAGTTCATGTATCTTAAAAGACACACCAGCGACTTGTACGAATCGTTAGATTAATTCAAGATTCGACTTGATTGATCTGCAGACAACATATCGACACGATATTTGCTCAGAAATACACATTTGAATCTAGCTCCGAGCAAGGAATTTATTATAAAACCACTTAATCATGTTGAGAACAGGCCTCAATAGAGCTACAACTATAGATATCTCTGTCTATACGTCAGTGGATTCCCCCAAGAATTATAATGGCATCGATCGTTTGGGAAATGTAAAAAAGATGCTGGACTTGTTTCTACAAAATGTTATGCAATTAAAAGACGTTTTAGCAAGAAATAAGAGGTAAGTGATAAATTACCTATCAGACAATATGCCACCCACTGGTGTCCATTTGAGACACATTTCGCCTTGGTAACAATTGCAATAATAGTTATAGACAGATTATCATTTGAAACCCAGCTCTAAAGAGAGATCGCATTCAAAAGAGCTCATCAGCAGCTCATTAACATCACAAAGGGACTAAGACAACATTTATATCATATGTGGCCACAGTGGTTTGATGTCAGAAAAGAATTTGTTTATGTAATTGGCTGAGATGACCACGTATGAATGCCACATGCGGGGAGAAAACGAGCGAAAAAAATGCCCAAGACAAATTGGGCGTGGGTCGAATTTTTGCGAATGGAGAGAGAAAAAAATACTTTCTTTTCGGTTTCTGAATGATGGGTCATATAGAGGTTTCAATTACACAGTTTAAGCATATAGACACGGCTACAGAGAGTTAAATAACAGAGTGTAAAGACCCTCTAGTGATAATATTCTACAAATGACACTCAAACAAACAGAGTTCGTCTTCTTTTATCCGTTTTTTCCTCCTCAGTCATAAAGTGTCCTATTCTCCTCCATTCAAATCCAAATCCGACACGCCTTGTTTGAGCTTGTGGAAGATGGCGAAAAAAATGAAGAAGAAGCTTTACATAATTATATTTATGCACTGGACGTGCCTTTTTCATCGTACTTTTAAACGTCCAAGAAGGTCAGAGAGAAGTTTTGCACGCAATAATTTTTGTGATTAAGTTCACTGGCCAAAATGTGTTTTATGGTTGCGTGTCACGAAAGTGCAGATGATGTAAAAGCATCTTATGGCACATATGAAAAAGAAGGAATTGTAAAGGATTGCATCGATATAATTACTGTGAGGTGTTTAATGATACCCTATAATTTTACCCAGGTGCGTAGAAACTCTATTTCTCTCATTGACTTGGGACTTTACGTGCAGTACAGACAAGTTAGATATTACATTGGCAAATTTTGACATCCTGTAGTACTGTTCCCATTGGTCCTCAATACTGTGAATATCACACATTTTACAAGGTACGTATTGGTTCTTCTTCTATTTCTGAATCGTCCCAGATTCGTTTTTATTTCTTGGCAGCCTGAGGATGAATCGAAGACAACGGCGTCATTATGATATCAGGCTTTAAAAAGAGAAAAAGAACTAAAGTTGATAAATGGGATTGAGAACGATTCGAAAGATTTGGGGGTCAAGATGCAACATGGCACAGTGGTATCGTACTTTCATAATTTAGCTTAACTAAAATGATCGGACTTTAAAAAAATGTCTATTGTATATTTTGTACCACTGTGGCATATTTTGTGTGTTTAATAAGATTTTTATATCAAGTAATTTATGGGCAGATAATTTAGAAATTGTCACTGCACTGCATTGAGCCTATAAAAGGTGAACTGCATCTATATAAATGTTTTGATTCCATTCTCTATAAATGGCTGTGCTGTATTTAATTTGCATCAAGATATGTAGCGCTCATATTTGCAAAAGTGCAATTAGATCCGACAGGATAAATTCTGATGAATTGGTCTTTGCAGTCTTTTTAAATGCAGGATCGTTGCAATATTTACAAATAGAATCATACCCTCTATAAGGCAGGCTTAGATCATATGGCAAAATTGAAATCCTTACAAATTGAATCCTATGTACAACATTATATTTCAAAATCTATTTACAGTCTACTTTATTATCCGCATTACTGCATGTTAGCCCCGTTCTGCGACCCCCTGGTCTGCCTCTTGCCGTCCTTCTTAGCCCCGGATGGCCCTGCCCCTGCCCCAGATTCGCTGCCCTTCCTCTTCTTGGCGCCTCCCTTGCCCCCTTGGGCAGCCGTGGGCCTGTCCTCGCCCAAGGTGTACGTCGTAGGGCTGAAGACACGAGTCTCAATATCCTGGCTGGAGTGATAGTTTTCCATGTGAAGACGGACGCTCTGCCAGATCTAGAGACAAGAGAACTTCAACGAAATTATACTAAATTAAATACTCTATGGAGTCACCTTTTCCTCCTTGAGCAGCTTCGTCGCGTTGACAATATCCGGGGACATGTACCGATCGCGATCCCACGGCCTGACCACGGCACGCACCGTCTTGTAGACCTCCTCCAGCGGTGCTGTCGTCTTCAGCGGGCGCAGGAACTCGATCGCCTGGCAGGCGGCGAGGAGCTCAATCCCAATTACCTATGAGAGGGTAAATTAGCTAATTATCAGTTAAAGTGGTCGTTAATTACCTTCTCCACGTTCCTAATGACCTGCAGCGCCTTCCTGGCTGCAAATCCTCCCATGCTGACGTGATCTTCAGTGCCGGCGCTGGTGGACAGGGAGTCCACGGAAGCCGGGTGGCAGAGAGTCTTGTTCTCAGACACTAATCAAAGACTAATTACATCATTATCATTGGATTGATTAATTATAATTACCCAGAGATGCAGCAGTGCAGTGCGCAATCATGAATCCAGAGTTGAGTCCTCCGTCCTTGACCAGGAAAGCTGGCAGCTCGCTGTAGGCTGTAATTAATCCTTGATACTTTCCTGTTAATGACTTAATTAATGTGTAATTACCCGGGTTAACCAGCCTCTCAATCCTCCTCTCACTCATGGAAGCGAGCTCATGCGCTCCAATAGCGAGATAGTCCAACGCCTTGGCTGGGTACTCCCCGTGGAAGTTGCCGGCAGAAATGATCTCGCCGCGATCACCGAACACCAGCTATGTATAATTAGGTCATTAAAAAGGTCAATAAGTACATGAAAGATCTAATTACCGGGTTATCGGTAGCGCTGTTCATCTCCGTAGTGATAATGCCCCTGACAAAGTCGATGGTATCATGAGCAATGCCATGGACCTGTGGGCAGCAGCGGAGAGTGTATGCGTCCTGAACTCGGTCACAAAAGCGATGGCTCTCTAAGTAGGTATATATAATTAGAGGTAATTATGTGATAAGAGTGAAGTTTGTACTTACGAGCAATTTCCGATGGATAGGTCTCCGAATGAAGCAGCGAACGAAGCCTTCTGGCGACAAGCCCTTGGCCCTTGTGTGGGCGGATGTCGTGTACATCTAATTAAAATAATATAGCTTACTAAATATAATTTAAGAAATTAGCCAGCTGTTTTAAATTACCTGAGTCAAACGCCCTTGAAGTGCCCTTGAGCACCTCCAAGGTCAGGGCTGCGACGACGTCAGCCTGCCTTGCAATGATCCCGGCACGCTCAACGGCCTCAGCGCCGATCGAAGTGATCAGCTGAGTGCCGTTGATCAAGGCGAGTCCTTCCTTAGCTTCCAGCGAGATTGGGGTCAGGTTGTGGCTCTCAAGAACCTAGTATTATAATTAGTTAATTATAATGTACATGCAAATTAACAGAGTAAGTGTAATTACGTATTTAGCCTCTCCCCATCCGGTCTGAGGGCTCCACATGTGACCCTCGCCCATCATCCCAAGGGCTAAGTGAGACAGTGGGGCTAGGTCACCACTAGCCCCAACAGTGCCCTGCTCAGGAACCCATGGAAGGCATGACTCTATAACATTAAATATATCATAGACATAATGATCTTTCTTTGGCCACATTGAGACTAAAAGTACCGTTAAATGCATCAATGAGCTGCTTCAGTGTCCCCAGGGCGATTCCTGAGAATCCCTTTGCCAAGACGTTGATCCTGAGCGCGAGGAGCATTCGAGTGTTCTCAGGAGTCAGCGCTTTGCCCACTCCAGCAGCATGGGATCGGATCAGATTCTCCTACAATTAAGTCATTAGACGCTGAACACCTAAAAAGGATCGCTTAATCACCTGCAGCTCCTTCAGCTTGTTCGGCTCAATCACGATTCTCGCGAACTTTCCGAACCCAGTTGTGATTCCGTACACAACCCGGTTCTCCTTGACAATGTTGTCGACCATGGCCCGGGCGCGGAGGACGCGCTCCTCAGACTCCTTGGTCAGCTTGACCTAATAATTAAGTACGATTATACCGTTGTTCTGCTTAATAAAGACCGTTCATTAACCTTGTAGCGACCCTTGCCACACTGCAGCAAGTCATCCGTGCTCAGCGAATTCCCGTCCAGGTGGAGGTACTCATCAGGAAGTTGGAATTTGCCCCCAGGACTATATTTATAAATTCAATTAGTTGGATAATTACACAATTAATGGCTCCTTACATCTGCTCTGGGACAAACTTAATCTCCGCTCGGTTAAGAGTCGGATTGGGGCGATCGGTCTCAAGCACTGTAAGAAACAATAAAAACGGATATTTGTAAAAAGTACAGGGTGGTTTTATTAAATTGTACCAATTGAGACGAAATCATTGTCATCGAGCACGTCATTAATGATATCCTCCGGATCGAGAATCGCCCCTCCGGCCGTCTTCCGGATGTCGTGCACGACCTCGTCTCGGTTGGGGACGAACGACGGCGGCTTCAGCTTGAGGTAGCGCCGGAGCGCCTCTTCGCCCAGCCAGCGGACCTTGCCAGTGCCTAGACAGAGAGAAGTATATTTAATATGTTACAGTCTAACAATATGACTAATAATGGTCTTTAATAATGTTAGTAAAGTAGTTAACTACTTACCATCTCTGCATGGCACCTGAAACCAATCCCCACGAACTCTACAGCTCACTTTCATGATAATATTACTTTCTATCGGTTGCTGCTCCAATCTGGGACTGGGAGCAGGTTTGATGGTCGTACGACGGATGAGGTTAATACGGATTTGGGGGAAAATAATAAATGCGACGACGGCTTTTTTCGCCGAAAAAAGTGGTTGCGATCAAAGTCACGTACTTGACGAGTACAAAGATGAGCGTTAGACGGGCATTTGGGTCCAAAATAAGGAATATTCCAGAACAGGATAGCAGGATTCAACACTTGCTTTAAATAAATATGTATAAAGTTGATTATTTTTAAATGTCCCCCTTTTATCTTGCTACTCATAAACATTATTATACCTCACTTTCAGATAAAGTACATCGGAGCTATTATGCGTAAACGGTTAAGGTTGCTTATATCAATCAATAGTTGGTAACAATAATAATAAAAAGTATAATTTAATGCTCATAAGCCAACTTTCTGAAAATCAATCCATTGCCTTGTAGAGGTCAAGCCTCCAGTTTTATTTCAAAAGTTTAATCAAAGTTATGCATCTTTGATTTTCTATCGTTGCTACCGTACGTACGTACAGAACTGGAAGCTCAAAACTTGATTTGAAATAAGCGAGATGTTGGAAGAATATGTAATTGGGGTACAAAATGTAATGGTATTTATTATTTAGTGAGCGGGTTTCTTTATTGCTCCTAATGATAGACTCGTAGCAAGTACGTATTCCATTCTGCATTACTCCAACTCAAAGACGTTTTTCTAAGTGCATTCTGTTTGTAGAAACTCATGCAAAGTCTTAAAATAAGAATTTTCTTATATGCGCATTATGTATGGTACATATATGGACGGACATTCCTAAACACTTATCAAGTAACTTCTACATCTGCCAGTGAGTTCTGCTTGAGATACCTTCTTTTCCTCCGAATCCCGACTTGCTGAATCGTACTATTCGAATAAAAAATAAAGCCAGTGGAACAGCAATTATAACATCCTTGCTCATCACTTTGCCTTGTTCATACATCATAGCAGCTTGTTGTGACACAATGCAGGCTAACATGGACAATGTCAACGCCCTGTCAAGGTTTGATTTTGATATCTCCGCTAATTAATCTTTTGCCGTTTTATACACACTAAGCCCACAAAATTAGTATTAACTACTTTCTTGTTATATATTCCAGTATGTCCTGTGCTGATCTTCGGTTCATAGCTTCTTGCGGCCGGGATGCAAACATTGACAATGTCGCGGCAATTCTCAAGTCCAGCTCTGACAGGGTTGAGAAAATTAGACTCGCTACCCTCCGCGATGAAAGCGGCACTCCAGTCCTCACACTGGCAATCAAATTCATGAACTGCACCATTGCACGTAATGTGTATTATATTTATAAGGAGGCTGTAACATGATTTCTTCATGATCTTTTTTTTAGAATTATTGATGCATTGTGAGGCAGACATAAATGCTGCTGATGCCAATGGTCTGACAGCTCTGGATCATGCTGCATCCCTTCCAGGGCCAAAGGCAATCACTATGATGGCTTATCTATTTATGATGACGACGAGTAATAGGCCTAAGTTTGGAAAACCAACACCTGAGAAGGAAAGTTTATTAAGG
The DNA here is from genome assembly GCA_900659605.1 of Tisbe holothuriae. NCBI lineage: Eukaryota > Metazoa > Arthropoda > Copepoda > Harpacticoida > Tisbidae > Tisbe > Tisbe holothuriae. The sequence goes on along the minus strand of LR137520.1, from coordinate 3,874 downwards.
TGTGTAATCAGATGCTCCAAATTAAAAAAAAAAGTTTATTACTGTTTCAAGGGTTACTAAAATTACGTTGAGGGAATTAGCATTTTCAATATTGATAAAAATAAAAAATACATATTTTAGAGGCTCCAATTTTCTCAAGGATTGCTATTGGAGCAAGGACCTTGTCAGTGTTCTCCGGACTCTTGCATCCGATCAAGATGACAATGAACGAAAGCATCTGGTCAACCTGACAGGCTGGTATAATGAGGATACTAATGTCGGCCTTCCTTATGAGGGAGAATATCCCATCTTAACCATGGCGGTGGCACAAGAGGATTGTGAGATAGCAGGTCAGATATACGAGTAAGGGAATATTGACACAGATGTATAACTTACAGTTTTCATTAGTTGCCCTTTTAAATCACGGAGCATCTATTGACTTCATCGATAAGTATGGAAGGACTGCATTGCATGTCGCCTGTGAACTGCAAAACAAGGAAATAATGGGTAATAAAAATGCTTAATTAAGTTAATTTCCATTTATAATATGCGTTTGACTCCATAGCCACCTTGCTGAGCTATGGGGCCTCTATTGATATTCTAAATAAAAATGGAAAGACTCATGGAATTCGAGACTCTGTAGCGACTTCCACGACCGTGCATTGTTGAATTGCTATATTAGCCCTTTTTATCAATTTTATACCCAGTTATTACACACTTCCATTGGTGCTCTGGAGTAAATGTATACAAGGAGTCAAGGACGTCTGGAGCTCAAAACAGGAAACTTTTTGGCTGCAAAGTTTGAATAAAGATTACGTTTGCCAGTTTTCCTCACCATGCAGAGTCATAAAGACGTCCTCCGTTTTGAGAAGTCATTTTTGGTGGAGAAGGCTCTAAATGAGTTGTCCTTTCTGGAGGAAGTTCATGAACAGGGCGAGGATCTGTTTAAACCAAAGGTAAAGTATTGTACACGACTCGGCAGCATATGGTGCTGCACATATTGTTTGTACTGAAATAGGCCGATGTTTGACAAGTGATGTTCATTTCATGGGGCATTTTTTAAAATTCCTAAGCCCATATGCCATGGGCTTGCAGAGTATAAATTAAATATATTCAAAGTTTTACATTGATATAAATATAAATATATAGACTGTTCCAGAGATGTTGGAAGAACAAAGAGAGATGTACGTTTTTATGTCGAACCAATTCACAAATGTGTCCTCGCAACCTCGCAAGTAAAAAGAACATTAACACAGAGGTATACATGTACAAAACACCCGTGATCGCAATAATTATGGGCGCAGGCATTCAGTAGCACCGTGTATTCTCATGGTATGACAGGCCCTCCATATAAATAATATTAGTAATATTGTTTGAATCAGTCCAGCTTGTAGTTGGATGACTTGGATCATTATTAATCCCAGATACCTCAATACACCTAGGGCATTAAGCGCACTCTGTACGAATATGAGGCTTTGTGGCTCCCGCTACTTTCCAAACTCCCTGCCAACACTCCAGTTCTTCCCCCATTGGCTGTACACTGGATATGGCATGTCCACATGCTCAATCCAAAGGCATATTCAGAAGATTGCACAGCAATTACAGGCAAACTCATTGACCATGAGATGGGGAATAGGTCACAGAGAGTGCTTAGTCGACGTGAGTGGGCTCCCAAGTGGGAGAAGTTGTTAGAGGTGGATGGACGAAGAGGAAGTGGATGGAATTGGTTCAAATCCAAGATCAATTATGATCTGGAGGCAGCATCAGAGCGGCAAAGGAAATTCTATTACCAGGTAAAAGACATAACATTCTTAGAATAGACTTGAATTATAGTATATTTTATAGGTATCCTTGCCACACTTCAAAACATACAAGTTCCTATGCAGGGCCTTGGACCGTTACCAAAAGTTTCTCTACATGAATAAGTGCTACCCAAATACCTTTCTAGTCCCTTGTTATGACATTGACCTTCTCTGGCACACACATCAAGTGAGTAATAATAAAGAATATTTAATCCAATAAACATAATAAAAATCATTTTAGGTTCATCCTACTAGATATGCCAGAGATACATCTTCACTATTGGGAAGACTCCTCTCTCATAATGACACATACCAGAATAGAGAGAAAGGATCAAAACTACGAAAATCATTTGCAGTGACTTTGCATTGCTGGGAAAAGCTCTTTGGATATGGTATTTGGGATAAAATAAAACAAAAAATGGAATAATTTTACTACCTTTAATTCCACTGTAGAAGAATATGCCATCAACGGAACAATGTATAGAGGCAAAGAGGGAGGAGATGAAGGGGACGGAGGTGACCGAGGTGACGGAGGTGATGGTGGTGACGGAGGTGACGGAGGTGACGGCGGTGACGGAGGATGTGGCGGTGGCTGTGGCGGAGATTGAAACAATATAGCCAATATTTTAGTCTCCTACCTAATGATTTACTGACTACCGTCAGCACCTTTATACGTACATAAATTGAAATCCACAATACAAGTAGTTACTAATGACTGATTTAAGTGATATAAAGAAGTAGATGTGAGATAACAGTCTCAAATAAATATACATAAATATCCATTTTACAGTATGTTTCATAATTCTTGTCCTCATTTAAAATACTCTCTATATACCTATACGTATATACCTATACCTAGCTCCCATGTGCTTCACTTTAGAACTGTTCTTATAACTATGTGGTTTGCTATTACAATACATATATTTGTACGTGCAGTGAGCTTGTTTGTTACATTTTATCATTTACTCATGGACATTATGATTCCGTACTTCCTTATTCATATTTTATATAAACCCTTCATGGCAGTCAAGGTTTCCAAGAACTTAAAACAGGAAACTTTTTTGGGAAAAAATGTCAGTCAGTCTTCATCAAAATGGAGACTCATGGAGATGTTGGCATTATTGTGAAAACTGTAGTTGGCAAAGAGTTAAATGAGTTGTCCTTCTTGCAGGAAGTCCATAGGCAAGGGGATGATGATCTGCTTGACCCAAAGTGACATACAGGGTGAAGCCTGAATATACGACGTATATAAAATTGATTCTGGCTTGCAAAAATTCGACAGAAAGACTGCATAATTGGAGTAAAGGTGCAGAACAAATCGTTTTAATTTTACTGTGATGTATTCTAAAGCATGTCTTAAGTCTTTCTACATCAATGCAGTGATCAATGTACATAGAAGTAAAACAAGCGAAGCTGTTAATTTACAACAAAAAAGAACAGAGATTCCTTTATTTTAAATGTGGCGGAACATTACGAATATGAGTTCTCGCAACCTTATTCATATGTTTGCATTAATAAATTAAATTATACAAATTATAGTAGTGTAGTGCAATAATGGTGACTTTTCAGCTGACTCGCAATAGTTTGATATATACTCTGCTAATGTTGAACATGCTGATCAAAGATTTAAATCAATTCATAATTATGTACATTTTTAGCTGCCTTGCAATAATTAACATGCAAATTGTTGTAAATACCTTTAAAAGATGCCAATTTCATCTTGAAAATGTGTACTTACACCCAAGGTTATTAAGGGCTTCAACACCAATCTTTAAATTGTTGTAAATACCTTTAAAAGATGACAATTTCATCTTGAAAATGTGTACTTACACCCAAGGTGTGGGTGTAATTACTCAACTTTTAGATGAAATTGGCATCTTTTAAGAACCAAATTTTATGCAAATATGTAATTCACCCAATGTCAAACTAAAAGCTCATCTAACACTTCCCCTGTATAAGAAAATATAATGAAGTTCACATCATTTTCAATGAAAAGCCATGTCCTATTTTGCCTTAAATGAAATACACCTTCATAGATCATCCTACTTTGATTCACACTGTCCACAATCAATATGTAATTCACCCAATGTCAA
>LR137518.1:3207-15995 GCA_900659605.1 Tisbe holothuriae | reverse complement strand
ATAGTCTTCTTGACTTATTTGCCCTAAACATGCGCGTGTGAGTAGTAACTGTTGAAGATAATAATTATCATGAATTAATGCATTTCTGCGCAAAAATATACAAGCAACTTTGTAAACAAATTTATGGCATGACGGAACTATTTTAATCTATGATTTAGTAAATTAGTTTACGATAAGGAATCACTTTATTATTTCCACTTTAATTTTCCTTCTACTCCTTTTTCATTCACATGTTCAATAAACTGTCCTTTCGACGTCTAACCGCAAACTGATGAGCCTTTATTATTGGTCGCCAAAGGAGCTTGTATCAAAGACAGTTATTATATTCTTTCCCCGGGAACAACTGAACCTTAGATATTGTACGCAATATTACACTGACACATGATTGTGACGTGTGTACGATGGATTAGATGTGTAAGTCAGTAGATCTTAATAGATAACAGTCATGATCTCAATCTTAACAATTTATCATCTTTAAATGCATAGTGTCAGGCATTGAAACAAGTTACAAGTAACTAGTTACTTTTGTAACTAGTTACTCATATTTCAAGAAACTGAGTAACTAGTTACTCTGGACTCTTACTCTTACTCAGTAACTGTAACTGTAACTTGCAGTTAAAGGCAAAGTTACTTTCAAAGTTACTTTTGTACTTAATAAGCTCTTGAATCCCAGAATTGAAAATTTGAGAAAGGTTGGTCTGGCCCAAAGAAAGGAAAATTTGTTAAAAACTTTGGTTCTTCATCAGGGACAGGCATTGTTTCCCAGCAGCCTGAATGAAGCTTCAAATATTTATGAGATTTTTACTTAAAAGAATAACTTGTAACTGTAACTGTAACTATGTAGTTACTGAAAATTGGGTCAAAAAGTAAATTTGCTGTAACTAGTTTCTGCATCAATTTTAAGTAACTGTAACTGTAACTTTTTTCAAAATGAAGTAACTTTTAAATGCATATTGTGTATTATAACTGCAGTTGCACATTGCAAACGTGTTAAATGCACATAGTATTATTGTTAAAGTACGCTGAGGTCAGCAAGGTCATTGTTATCTATCAGGAGTGACTGGGTGACAATATTAATGCACATACGCACACGTAAGATTATGAATGAGCTGTGTGCGTACACCGAAACAGGATACAAGATAACTGTAGTCCCGGCAGCCTTGGTCGCAAGTTGCTCAAACCCTGTGGCCCAGAAGGTTGCAGGTTCAAATCCCCCCAGTGGCATGATGATGAAAAATTGTGATCACGGCATTCTAGTGAATGAACCTGAAAAGGTAGTGCCCAAAAATATACAATAAGAAATCACTAGAGAAATATATAAAAAAAACTGTAGTCCCCGAGAACACTGCACTATGATTAAATACACCAATTCTTATTGGGGAAAAGTAACGTACTCAATTACATTTCTAGCATTTGTGCACAAGTTAAAAGTGCAAATTTGCGTGCGAATAAAGTATTTCTCAAGAAATAACTACTCAGGAGATAGCTTTATGTAGCTTTCTTCATATAATATTCATTGAGCAATATAGTATAGAAACGCGTTCATTCGGCCAAAGTTTTACTTAGCGTGATTTCTTCCCGTACCCCTATAATTTTCCGTGGCAGCTTTTTATAAAATATAACAAAGCTAATGGGTTATATTTAATGATCTGAGACACTGCTTGAACTCTTGTTTAATGGCTCACTATTATGTATACCCCTTGATCATTAGACATTAATTTTGGTATGTAATGTATAAACAACATAATTAACATTTAGTAATAATAACATTAGCAGTAATTTATCATATGTTTTCGCATACGGTCAGGTCTAGTCTAAAAATAATACAGTACTTGTATTTCGTCTAAGTACAGTACGCTTTCGATCATTCGAAGTTATACGATCCGATAGCAGGCGCCATCTACCGATTAAACCTGTGAAGAGCACATATCTTAGAATCATCAATATAATCTAGAAAATATAATTACGGTGTATGCACATATATAATTTCAAACACAAATCTGTTAATATTATATTTTGTATGTGCTTCAAAAACCTTTAAGTAAGCATTGATACATATCATATTATGAGAAGTAATAAGCTGGGATGTACTATTTACGTGCAAAATGTATGGGTATATTCAGATTATCTGCTTATGTACTTATACCCAAAATAATGTAATACAATTTAATCATACTCTTGTCTGCTACCCTGCACTGGAATTCGATCATCTCCCTTCCAAATGCCCTTAAACGGAGTTTATTTTCCCGGCTTAAACATACGCATTAGAATCGGTCTCGCTCAGCCGTTGGAAGAAGCACGGCTTTCCCTCAAATACACTCACACGAAAAAGTCGGAACGGTCTTGTATACAAGGGACGCCAGGAAAGTTTTTGTAGAACTAATTACAATAAATAGAACTCCGATTTAAAGGATATTCTGTACTTTTAATATTGAATAGAATAATAAGTCTCAAGGAAAAATCAAGAATCAAGAAAGAACCATATTTACTTAAACTCGCCCTTTGTGCTAGCTCTATTTTCTTCTCCCTTCTCCCATTTTATTTACTAAACCGCCATCCCTTTGCAGCCTTTTTCTGGCAACCTTCAGAGCCTCCACTCCACTCCAGTCAGGTCTGGTCTTATTCTTCCTCCTCCTCTGTTACTCTCATAGACATTGCAAAAGCGTTCAAAGAATCCCACCATAACCAGAGTATGATAACACATTGGAGAGATGCCTTTTGGAGGTCAAAGAAGAGACTGAAAAAGGATGCATATAGTCATTATATTATAAAGTGCAATTTTTATTATTAGTTAAGAAATATTTATGCTACTTTTTATATTTATTACACTTAAACATTTTGAATATTAGGCTCTACACTATAGTTAGTAACAGTCTCTCTATGGTTGTTTCGTCAGCTTTCATCAGCACATACCACGACTGCCAAGGCTCTCCCTCCTCTATGTGTGACCCACACCGTCCTCCGCACAGCAGCATCTGACGCAGATGGAAGAGAGAGAGAGAGAGAGAGAGAGAGGAAAGTGCGTTTACTGGAATAGAAAGCTTGGAGCTTTAACAGCATACATACAACGTGGAGAAAGAGTTATAACAGCATATTGAATTCAAATTGATTGTGAATGATAGTGGTTCGTGTTAGAATATCAGGCATTTAAAGTGGATATAATAAGGTGAGTCTGAGTTGGTTTTGGTATGCTTGTCACATCTCATTACACGTGTCTAACCATTATTGTATCTTGAACACGACCTTAAGAACAATATTCACTTGCGTAACGTTTCCTCATGCTAATGAATGTCTCTTGATTTTAGATCATAGGCATTTTATTAATACTGTCTATGTTTTAGATATGAACATAAACCATATAGGGGAAGTAATACTTGTGTGACTTAACTTACCATATCCTACAAGTATACTTGTAGAAAGTACTTTCTTCCCCAAGTGAATATTAAATCATAAGCAAATCCTTCATATATGCACAGACAAAATCATTCATAATAAATTTAGCTACGCAGAAACAGACCGTGTTCAAATGACGTCATACATCTGTATTTGTCTGAAGCAGCAGCAAATTAGATCAACAATTCTCTCTTTCTCCGTCTCCAATAATATCGAATTTCTGACACCGGAGTACAAAACGGATGGCATCATCAGGAGGATCATTCATGAGTTCCAGGATATTAGAGTAACTTCAAAGTTATTAATGTGTGTGTAATCTTCAAATCTACTAATCTACTATGGTAGTAGAAAGGGTATTTTATTGTAAATAGACTACTCAAATGTACCGTACAATGCTATAAATCAAATGGAAGATGCAAAAGTCCCTGATTCATTATTTAACAGCGTCCTTGCTTGACAAAAAACGACTTTTTATTTTCACTCAGCAATGAATTGATTTGTTTGCACATTGTCTCCAGTTTGTCTTGCCACCATTTTTTATATTTTGGACGCTTGCAATTGAGCAAATATGTAAGTCTTGTATCCTATTAGACTTTATTCATGCAAACCTTAATATTTAACGTCTAGATTTAGTTTCCAAATATTTATACTTATGGTTAATATAAAGACACAGTCATGGAAGCTTGATTGATACATTTGATTCACAAACTAGCTAACAGAACAGAGGCTTTATGAATACTTCCACCCACCGAGACTGGTCGTAAAATTTTGCGATAATGCCGACAATAAGCTATGTATATAGGTAATGAGCCTGCGACATTAAGGTCATTCCTGCGACAATAAGGATTTTACTACACACTAGGAGTGTGTCGGATTCAGAAGCCGGGTCAAGTCGGTCATGAACGGGTACTACTATGTTCATGACCGACTCGACCTAAACTACCTCTACAATGAACACCGTATTGTCGCAATTTCGCCCTGATTGTCGCGATAATCGCACTATTGTCGCATTGCAACAATAGCTGGGACCAATCTCGGCGGGTGCAGTTAACCAATTATTATGTCAAGTGTCAATAATATAATCTCTTCCGTTGCACAAAAACTCCCCACAAAAAACTCTTGCATCAGCAACCGTCCTCTACAACTCTTATTCATAATCTGATGACATATTCAACCCCAAAGATTGTTTATTCTTGCACATTCTATTCAAATATTGTGTTTGGCTGTCGCCAGTCTAAACTGGGTTCTTATGTGTCAGCGTCTTGTGCTGTTGTTACGCAGGCAATATTAAGTTACCTTAAGTAATTCTAATACCCAATTACCATGTAACTTAACTTAAAAATCTTAAGTAACTAGCTACAAGGACTGCCTTATTGCTCTCTGTTAAAGTTACGTAATCGACCCATTATTTTCTCCCTTTTCCAAGAGGAGTCAATTTTACAGACAATGACAAACTGCCACTTAGCATAGAGAGCGATTAGACAGCGTTTAAAGCTACTTAAATGTTGCTACAGGGGGTGTCTAATAGACCATGCCTTGGAATAGGATTAACTGGGAGCTTTAATGCTCGTGCTCCATACACATTTAGTGTCGAATAGTTTTCTATATGCAACTACTCAAATATTTTTTAACAATATTTATGTATTTAAAGAAGGCTATTTAATACAATCGTTGTGCAATTTTCTCCATCCCATCTGTTGATCTGAGAAATGCCAAACCCGTTTGCAAATATTACGTCAAAACATGTCCAAAACGGGAAAATATTGACCTGAAATGGAAAGATTAGACAATCGTTAACTAATGATAATGGACCTTTAAAACACTTTTTATCGCCTCAAAGCCCTTTATTTCATGGCTGGTCCAGCTCAATCATTGCGAAATAAAAATTGGGAAAAGCGGAAGGGCATCATTAGGATCCAATTTGGGGGAAAGAATTGGAAACCAATATAAGAACATTGGCCGCAGACTGAGTGTAAAAGATGATTGAAAGAATTACTAGACCATGATTATATGATTTAAGTCTAAGCAGCTTCGGAATTTCATCTAAAAGTTCATTTTCGCCGTATATTATGATGCTCCTCCAATTTTTTTACAACGTAAATCTACAAAGAATTCCATGTTTACAAGCAATTCGATATCCTCTAATGTGATTGAACTCATTTCAAATAAAAACTTGTTCTCCATTATGAACGAGTTTTTCCAGAACAGTAATTTCATAATGCCGAACGGTTTAAAGATGATCGATTAACAGTTAAGTAGAATGATGGAAAATTACATTTATACGCAATTAAATTCAATTACATTAAGTTACAATGGAATTGAATTACATAACTTAATTAAATTTACTTGCAACTTATATTGGAGTTAAAAATTTCCTAATGTAAAGAGTGTAACCTCAAAACTATGCCATACGAATATATTCGTGTTTCATGGGCATATAAAGACTGTATGTTCCATTTTTGGCACTAAATTACTTCTTTAATTCCTTGGTAACATTAATGAGCTATCTGATATCACGATATTCAGCAGGATTCTGTGCAAAAAAAAACAAGGCATAAACGTGCGAAATATGATATCTTAAAATGATAAGAAAGCGCAATTGTGGAGAGGGTGCAAAAACGAATCCGGTATTTCGGCCAAAATTGGAGACTGTTAAAGAATAATGCAATTCAGTTATTTAAGCTGAGTTATTTATTGTCATATAGCTGACATTGTATGCATTTATGAGAAATATCAAGAGGAGAGTGTGCTATTTTGGCCAAATTTACATTACATTAATTGAAATAACAATTCAATGATTTACTTTTGGAACCAGACATTATGCATTAGCAGTTTCGCCACTTTTACCAATAGTAACTGTAATAAGTAATGCTTTTATATTTTATAGCTAAAATCCAGCTAAAATGATTTTTATTTTATTTTCTCTTAGCAGCTGGTGCCTCCTTATCATAATTTATAAAAACAAGTTTAGAAATCGAGTCAAAATCATTTATCACATGTAACGATCTTGTTTATAATGTGTCAAAATCTGATTTGTCTCCTTTATTAAATTGTATCTTCAATTGCGCAGTAAATTTCAAAAGCATTTGATGTTGATGTTAAAGAAGAGACTTCAAGAACATTCAAGTTGTAATTAATGCACAAGTACTTTGTTATACCCAGAGAGCTGCCAAGAGCAAGACTGTTTGTTACTGTCAATGAGAGAGAATTACTAGCCTGAGGTCTAATAGAAAGTGCTGAAATGTAGCTGATATATTGTAATGCCAATTATAAACAAATATTTCCATAACAAGCCTCGCCAACATTTAAAATTTCTTTTTAACTTGCCCATTGTTATAACATTTTGTCCACTTCCCCTTATGGTTCAGGTTAGTCCTGCTGTAACTACTTTTTCTTGGAAGCAAACTAGAGTGAAACAAATGTCGACACGCAAGTCATAGAACTAAAGAAGGCCTACAAAGCTAATTATACTTCAATGGTAATGCCCCTACTTCCTCTTTCTGGTCAAGAAAAGTTCCTTCATGTCCTCCATAAAGTATAAGAGAGATTATTAAAGTAGTTGGAAGCACAAAGGAAAAGTTTTACCGGCTTTATGCATAGTTTGAAACAGGAAAAGCCTCCGGAAATTAAGACATATGCATGCTGCTATTTTGAAACTCAAATGAGGTTAGCAAACAAAAATGGATGCAAAAAGTTCCTCCCATAGAAACAAAAGAAATGCAAAACTATCCACGTGCCTAAAAAGAATCAGTAGAGAGCTATCAGCTGTCTTTTTTTAGTACTTCAATGGCATTTGTCCCATGCATCCTGTGAAAGCTCTAAAAGACATTACTTTTTAGGAGCTATATTTTAAGTCCTTGATTTTTCATCAAATTCAAAATAGTAGGGAACTAATTAAACCATATTCTTTGGGAGGAGGAAAGTCTACATATAATGTAATTTAAAGTAACATTTAATACCTTGTGCATGACTCCCGGTCTAAAAATTCAACGATGTCATTACAAAACACAATCGTAGGTCACTGTCCCTCTGGAGTCTTGCCAAGGCCATGAGGACAAAAAAACTCATCTGTGTCTACACACTGCTGACTAATTTAAGCAGTCCAAGGGAAGGTTACTTTACATTTAAATGCTATCTCAAGTCTGTTGGACTGTTGAACACTATTGCCGGCCGGGCATTTCTTGTGTTAAGAGTCCAGTCCGGCTTAATGTGGACATGGTACACCGTGGTCTAAGTTTGGAATAAATATAGTCTTTCAATGTACTCACCAACTAAAATACTATCTTTACACACAAATGAATGATTCCTCTATTTACATCTTATATTAAACCACAGTGTATGGAGTAGCATGGTGTAACTCTGAAATCGCATTACGTAATGCCACTGAAATTGTCTGTCAAATAAAATATATCGGGTCAATTATGCCCAATATTGACATCGAGAAGGCATGATGAGAAGTTAAACTGGTTTAAGAGTCTTTAACAAAATTGAAGTTGACCTCAAACTTGGGTGTCAAATATTGTTATGTACAAAGGTCATTGATATATGACTGTTTGTCCTATTAAAATGTGGACTTAAAAAGACATTGTACTGAAGTATAAAGAGAACCGAAGAATAGCAATACATAGAAGACGGAATGATTCACTTTACTTTTTAAGTTTCTTGTATGACTATTCCTCTTTCTTTTGTGCTATTTTGCACTTTTAGCCTAGAAAAAGGGCAAGCATCTCATCACTCCTTTGCGCATTCTGCCAAGAAAGTATTCGATAAAAACGTTGCTATCCCACAAATGCATGACTATTTACAGGGGAGGGACACCTTTGAGTTTTAAATGTCGAAAATATACCGAAATTGAAAATGAAAGTGTTAGAAAGAGTAACCACTCATAATGCAGTCATTTTTAGAAATATATGCCACAATGTGTCAATTAATTAATTTAGAATAATAGTACTTTAAAACAAATAGCATCCCTAAACATCTATTTCAAGCCCACGCCATGAGTCACTCAATAGGAGAAAATTGAATGAACCATCAATGTCAAATTGGAAATTCCGCACACAAGGATCCTTTTTGCACGACAGATCCTACTTGAGATTCCTGGGTGATGTATTTTAAACGGTATTTTTTCATGCACTGCGGAATTCTAAATTGACTTCTGACAATATTGTCCTTCCTTGCGTTATTCTTATCGAGTCGAGAGAGAGAAAATCCAATTTATTTCCAGCATGTCGCTCTGGAAATTATCTAATCAGTCAGTCAAGAGACTCGTTACATTTCACATCCATGCGACATATATTATCAGAAGGACATCATGGTAGCTCTCACTTAGTCCGACACAAATACCTTATTTAGGCCGAAAATTGTCCTACCTAGGATATTGTGCAAACACAAGTCATAATCACAGAAAAAGTGCAAAGGCAAATACTGGTCTACACTGTAGAACATTAGGTTGTCTATCATATTCTGAATGAATGGCTAATTCAGACAAAAATTAAAGGAATGTTATCACTTATAACTTTTTATGTTCAACTTAATGTCGGATTAAGTCAGAGACACCAAGTGAAGACCATCCTCCGAGATGAAACTAAATTAGGGAACATGTGCTTTCGTGATAAGGTAAGCACACGACCATAATAAAATTCCACAGAATGTAGCCAACATGATACTGCTATCGTACATCTAAAGATGATCATTTACGTGGGTGTGTTTTAATCTACTTGATGAGGGCCCTTTTCTATCTTTAGAGTCTTTTGTCACACAAGTCTTCCTTTCAGGCCATGCATATTCTGACCATTTTCATTAAAAGGAACTGCATCTCTGTGTTAATTCAAAGGCCTATAGGCATTAAACCTGAGCACTTAACGTAATTGCATTTGTCTAAGTACGGAAGTACTTTCAACCTTTGGGAAGAATACCAGTTCATTAATCAAAGTTACAAGCAATCTAATATATATATTTGGTTGTAAATACAATTGTCTATTTCGTCTTCATTCCACAGAATGATTATATACGTACAAAAATATTTACTCTTCCTCAAGAGTTGAGTGCAGAATATGTTCTCCTGAAAGTATGATGTTTTAGCAGGTTATTGTCGTATTTCATTTACAGAATGATATTATAGTTAACGTTTTGCCGTATTAAGTCTCCAACAGGTTTGACTGAATTTAAAGGATATGCTGCAACACATTTAGTTTTTCATATAGTGGAGATTAGTCAGATTACTTTCCATTGCATATTCTAATCACCTGATTGAAGTATAAATAATAAACGTTACCATTTTATCACGCTGCTTATTCGTGTGTCTCAACTAGTATTTTCTAGTATTTCTTGGCGCTGTCCTGAACAATATTCTGCGCAGCTTTCTAAAGAAGTCTCTTTTCTTTCCACGCTTTGTTTATTTCCGTTTCCTTCTTAACATTTCTTCGGTGCTTGCAATGGTGGTCAAGGTCATCAGGGAAGAATTATAGGCTGAGGAAGTATTAACTTACTATTAATATTAATGTTTGAGCTTACTTTTTATGCATTTTTACCATAAATCCTACAATATCCTACTATTAACTCTTAATTCAAATGAACAAGAAACACCTTTAATTTCAGTACAATGAACTGACTTGATTTCTAATTACTCGAAATACTATGTAGGATGTACTGTTTATTAATTTTTACCATGACATCTTAAGACGTTCTTTTCCTTAATACCAAAATTCTGATTTCTGAATAACTTGTAACTCTTGCTTTCCTATCCTTCGTTCACCCACTCAAAGTGTGTATTCAAAAGCAGTAAAAGAAAGTCCTTGGGCGCATACTTCACATTTGACGTCTGCCTGTCTTTCTTACTTAACTGACATATTGGCTATCACTCTTAGGCCTTGAGACACACTCTAAAATTGAAACAAAGGTATAATGGACGAGGATGGAGTTTTTGCGCTGGATTGAGACACCTTTTTATCGTTAGAATGCAGTTACGTCAGTTAAAGACTCAGCTGCTGGTGATGTTGAACAATAAAGGAAAAGCTTTTAAACCGAAACGAACAAAGTAAGACGTACTCAATATCAAAGAATACCTTTAATACAGTGCAATATTACCAAAGATATTTTAGCATTTTATACATATTTTTATTTCATTTTAGCTGACATAAATAGCCTTCAAAATTCGTACCCTGCCTCTACAATTAGCAGTACAATTGCTTTGTCGCATATCACCGAAACTTCTCTTTGGTAATATGATTCGAGAGTGCTTGAAGACTCGAAAACAAGGTTAGGGCGAAAAAACAGTTCTCTGTAAAAATAGCAATGTTTTGCAAATGTTATTTTTGTCCACTTTGCAATATTTACCTTAAAATATTCGTTTACTTGGCATTTCAGAATAAGTTTTGCCGATTAATCAATGTTTTATTCCATAGGCCTGGCCTGATATTTTATTTATGCGTGCTATTGTTTCAAAATGACGTTATAATTCCATCTCAGGTTGCGCATATTAGTAATATGCGCTTTAAATAGTAGACAAAGAGATTATATGATAGATATGATGCTATAGTATCAAAAAGATACCTGTATGCATAATAATGAGTTGCTTAATAATTTACTAAAAACTTAGTTCATAATATAGCACTCTGTTTAATTTCATTGTACAGAAAGAAGCTCTAGAAATGCATTTGATTATGCAAATGTTGAACTTTCTGTCCTGGAATAAGGATAATTTTTTGGCAACCTGCCAGACTTGAGCTCAATTGGCTTAAAAAGCGCGGACGATTTATGAAGTATTCGTATGTATGTTCTATGTTCAAAGTAGGCCGCCATACTTTTAAACAGCTTGCAAAGTCTGAAATGTAGTTCCGGGTGTTGCCTGATTGATCACTTTACTGGATGGAGCCTTTAAAATAAAGTTGCTTAAGATATCTGCGCAAAAGTCAGAAACTTGAGGCTCTTGATCTTTTATATAAATAGCTGCACATAATGTCGTACACGATTGGAACTTTGCTGGTCGATCAATGTACTCAAACATATCGATTTTTAGTTATGGAAGGGCTAAGGGATCATGCACCGATGGTAGTAAAACTAGCCTGAACTAGACTATATTTAATCAAATAAGTAAAAAAGTCTCTTCTTGAGAATAGAAAAAATGGATCACGTAAATGACCATTTTTGGGGTTGTCTATAGTTTGTGCAAAAACAGCTTGCACTCTTTAGTCATACAGAGATTATTTCTCTATATTTAGGGAACGTGAGCAAACAATGCACTCATACTTTGAAGACAGTTTGCCATCACATATGAACTAAAGTAAAACATGCATACAGTTAACTTACATCTTAAGCGGGACAAGGCTATACCCAACAAAACAGAACACTAATAGTTCAAGTATATTATCAAGTAATGATATGAGGCCGAACCGACATTTAATTTAGCTTAAGTGAAATATATAAGAGTGCCAATATGATTTAGTGATCAACATCTATTCATCTGTTAAGCTCTTGTTTATAGGGTATCCTCACAGTGTCTTCATACTTTTCGTTCATGAGCCTACTGTGAATGCAATGTATACACTCCGAGCCTACTGTGAATACACTCCACGTCCCGCTAACGTGTATCCCGCACAAAAAAGCCGGCCATGATGAGTGTGCTCTCTACAGAGATAAAAATGTGTGCACAGCAGCTATTGTAACACAACTGTCCGAAGCATATCCAGAGCTTGAAGGAGTCTTTAACTCTGGACAGTGTACACCACGTGTATATCAATAGAATATAGAAGGAGAGCTCTCTCTCTCTCTCTCAATTTTCGAGAAAGTCGTCGTTGCAGCACCTTGAATATAAAGACAGACAGAACTCGCACGCACGCGTGAACTTGGCAAAGGAGACGACAATTGGCTGGCTGGAGGGGTCCGGATTCTAAAAATGTCATTGGATATGAAACCGAACTTTGAATAATACAGCACAGTTAATTTGAGACTATGGGCCAATCATGTTATATACTCCTATACTATTAATGTGGAGTATGAACTTTGCAATTAATATACACTGAAACCGGACCCCTCCTTGACTAAGCTGAGCTTCTTCACTGTCTTCCCTTGCTGCTTCGTCTTCTTCTCCCATTTTCTGGAGGGAGAAAAACGGCATTTCAGTCGCTTGCTAGACGTCAAGCCGGTAGCTGAGAGAGGAGCGTTCATATTGACGACTTATTCCCAACTTCCATTGCATCTCCGAGGCAGATTGGGTTGTAAAGGTTTTTGGCGGGAAATCAGCAACTACAACAATCTAAAGGTAGGAGGAGGTATTTGCATCATGTTGTATTGCATCATCATACGCATGAATGAGTCTCTTTAAGTTTCTATACGCCAAGTATTTTTTAGTTAAGGACAATAAATTCCATTTTAGCAGTGATTGTAAAACTTAATGC